>BCGB01000002.1:1042791-1286971 GCA_001599095.1 Hyphopichia homilentoma | reverse complement strand
GGTAAGACTGGCTCGCTTGTTGAAGTGCCATCTAACGGCCCTGAAATTAGTACCACCACTTATTCGGGCTCGAAGACCATCACTGTGCCAACCACCTTCCCAGATGGCAACACTGGATCGCTTGTCAAAGTTCCAGGCAGGTCCACCGAGCTTCCACCTTCCGTGACTACTTTGACAACTACACTCTATCCAAAGGGTGGCTCTCCACAGATTGTCACCATCACCACTGAATGCTCTGGCTCCGCCCAAGGTTCTGGTAGCCCCGACAACAACGGTTCCAATGAGCCTAAGAGTCCTGGAAGTCCCGTCGTCGTTACAAAAACTGACGAAGCCCCAGGCCCTGAGGGTACACCAGAAGCTAATAGTTCCGGTGACAACTCTGGAACTAATGGTTCTGGTGATAATTCTGGAACTAACGGTTCCGGTGATAACACTGGAGCTAATGGCTCTGGTAATGCCGGCAAGTCCAGCTCAGGGACCCACTCTGGCGAGGCCCCAACAGCCTCTGCTTATGAGGCCAAGGCACCATTCGAAGGCGCCAAGTACGCCAATGCTCTTATTCCACTCTTGCTTGGAGCATTAATCTAAGTTTGTGCTTGATCTTTTTTACTCCTATTTTCCCAAATCTTTTTCTTTTTTGCCATTTCTAAATCATAAAACCCACGTTATTTGCTATAAACTTTTGATGTTCTTCCGATCTTAATGAGTTTTCGTCCCTTTATCGGTTTTTCGGTGTCTGAATTTTTTTTCAAATTAATATATGGCTTTTTTTAATGAACATGTAGCTATTAATACCTCTTCGATGGAGAATAACTTCCTCCAGCGCACCTAACTCTGAAGTGATTGAAAAGGTCCATCTAATGAAACAAAATACGCTTACACAACATATGCTTCGACCAAAAGCCACATCGAAGGGATGACAAGGGCGCGGGTTTAGCTAAAGCATCTTGTCTTTTTTGCTTGTGGTACAGCAAAGCTTTTCCACTTCAGTCATGGAATGCATTGGATGTCTATGACCGCATCTATAATACTAGTCTCTCTTGAGGATCGTCGTCATATTCAAAGTCCTCAATTGGTTCATCGCGATACTCCGGCTGCTCGCCACTGAACCGATTCAATTGGCGCCTTATCCCCGACAAAGTACCGCCCAACCGGCCCCACAAGCCACCGGTGTCGGGAACAGATGTTATGCTTCCATCGTCATCGATGCGTCCACCGCTGGAGGCCACTAATGAGTCATGAAATTCTCTTCTGTTTTGCTCGTAGTTGGTGTCTGCAGCAGTAGCTAAATTGAAGCTTCTCAAATTTTCGTTGGTAGCATGTTGTCTCTTGAA
The DNA here is from genome assembly GCA_001599095.1 of Hyphopichia homilentoma. NCBI lineage: Eukaryota > Fungi > Ascomycota > Pichiomycetes > Serinales > Debaryomycetaceae > Hyphopichia > Hyphopichia homilentoma. The sequence continues at coordinate 1,285,637 of BCGB01000002.1, read as the reverse complement.
CACCTCGCGATTGATGCTTCTTTTAGCTTCTACTATGATCAAATCCTGGCGTTTAGTCTGCGAAGCCTCTTCCCCTTCGGCTTCCTCATCATCGAAAAGCGCCCACGAATCATAAAGGTCCCCACTGAACCCGATCCTTTTCTTGAGCCGGTCATACACGTTGAACACAGTAAGAAGGACGGGAACGAGAATTAACCTCGGTAGCCAATTGTTCAACAAATTGAAAAGGCCGGTAAGATGTATCAGCTTCCCAAACCACTGTTCGAAAATGGACTCACGAGAATAGAACAACGTTATAAAATTGTAAGATAACGGGATGGTCAATCTGGCAACGTATGTGGCGTAAAAACAGGCAGAGACGATATCAGAACGATGTCTTACCAAGTGGTACATGTTGAACACCTTTAGATGAGTGAGTGAAGTTAATGACGAGAACAACATGTATGCGAAAATGGCAGTGGACACCACTAGTTGCAAAGAGTTGTGATTGTGAATGCCGGTGTTGTACACTAAAGTGTTGATAATGGAAAGGTGAGTTGAGTGGAAGAACTCCGATTGCAAGAGGATTATCGAGATACCAAATAAAAATAGTGAGGTCAAACGATTGAGAGTAGGTTTGATGAAAACTTCAAACCGATAATCAACTTTTGGTCCAAAAGTGTTGTTGGCAAAACGATAAATGCATTGATTTCTGTGTTGGGGGTCAACTGCCGTTTTCGCAGCTATGATGTCCTCGAGTCGAGTGATTTCGACAAAAAGATTGTTGAACTCTGACTCGTACGCCACGAGTTTGTGCAAATTCAGATTGAAGTCAGCGGTGAGGCGCGTCATAAAGTCATGGGTGAGTTGGTCACGGGTGATGGAATTACTGGAGTTATTCAAGTACTGTCTTTCCATCGACTCTTTCAAGTCCTCTGGAATTCGTCCGTATAAATCAAGAATCCAGTCTCTGAACCGGAAATCCTGCTGGAGATCGCTGGTGAAGTTTTTTGCTAGCACCAATACTTTCAATATTTCTTCTTTGAACGAGATTTTGGTGTCTTCCAAGTTGTCCACTGCTTTCGGCACCTTGAGGTATAAGAAGTTGAGGCGCAGCATGTGGTTACCACTGGTCCACATATTACGCGGGATATTGATGAGGCCATGGCCCATGAGCCAGAGTGCCAATACCAATGCGTAAATGTGGGACAAGGCGATGATCATGAGCTTGACGTGGTTTAATGAAAGCCCTGCTTCTAGAAGCAAGTATATTATACTAGCGATTGAGACTCCGAGCACCACCAACTGGAATTTAAGGTTCCGTTTGAACGCATCTTTGATCCGATCCATTGTGTGGAAGCAGCCTGATCGATAGAACTCTTGTAGAGTGGGCAATATGAGCCAGGTTAAACCGAAAGTGATCCAATAATTTGACTTCCACAAGTAAAGAATGGCATTATCAGGAAGGCCAAACCATGAGATAGACAGCTCACTGTTATGTGACACGTAGTCAATGGGTAGTAACACAATGATGGAAAGTGGCATGAATATAGCCAATATTAGAGACGCCAGTGTGTAAACGGGGTACCTGAACACATTTATGTGGAACTGAATGCCCCACACCGAGAGCATAAGCGTGAACGCATACGCTATTAGCACAGGCCACCACATAGTATTCAATGACAAGATAAAGATGTAGTATGTCGAAGGCTTTCAATAGTATGTTGTGGTTGTAATATTTATGCTGTAAAAATGATGTACATTTTTGAATATTAGTTGCCGCGATAGGGATCGCACCCGTGCACCAGGCTTCCGATTGCATCCTTTATATTTGCCGGCAATCCAAATGTTCGGAAAAACTATTCTTCTTTTGCAATTGTGATACAATGAGTGCCAGTACACAGCCACCGGTTGACGAAGATACCGAAACGAGAAACGAGGAAACGGCTTCAGTCGCGCTCGAACCAGAAACCGAGGAGCCCAAGAAGCGGAAATCGGTCGGGTTTGCTCCTGAGCCAGAAGAAGACTTGAAACAGCATCACGAGGCCCTCAAACAAAAAGAAATGGAGAAACTCAAGTCCAACCCATTCCATCGGATCCCACCAGAATTGGCTCATTTGGAAAAGAAGGGCCCCGGCCCCAAGCCATTACCCACATCTACCCGCAAGAAAAGTCAGCCCAGGAGTTCTGGGTATACCGAGTTAGGGGATTTGAAATTACTTTCAATTAAGGACATTTCGATGCAAAATAAGGAAACCGAGCTCAATTTCAACTACCCCCAGATAGAGAGGCCGATTGCACCACATACGCTTATTGTCAACGTGAAATACGCTGGCTTGAACTCGTTTGACTTGGCCAAAATCAACAAGTACTTGCTCAACGTGAGCAACGTGAAAGTTGGGTTGGGCTACGAATTTGCCGGTGAAGTGGTCGATGTGGGTGCAACTTGTGCCCAGGCGTACCCATTGGGCACCAAAGTCGTTGGATTGGTCAATCCTGCCAGCAGGAAAGGGGCCCTTTCCTCCAGTTTGTTGATTGATCCAAGTCGGGACATCCTTGTTGCGGTTGAGGAGGACACTTTGAGCCAGTTGAGCCAGTTGGACGTCAATCTTTCCATCAAGGCCATCGGCAATGAAGACCAGTTTCAAGTCGATTCTTCATCGTCGGATGAGGAGACCACAGTTACTTCGACGGGAGGCTCCAGCGAGATTGAGCTTGAACCTTTGGCCAAGCTAACCGTCTTTCCCACGCTTTTCTCACGGGCCAAACAAGCCCTCGACCACGTTGATGGCATCATCGACAAGACAGGCAAGGCTAACATATTGATCAATGGGGCCGATTGTAACTTGGGCTTCACGATTTTGCAACTTCTCAGCTCGTCGATTTACTCTGAGACTCTCAAACAGCTCAATTTGATCTTAATCGTGAGGGAGGCAAGCAACAAGACAATGCAGAGGTACGTGGATAACCTTCTCGGCCGTACCGCCAACGGCCAGGCCGAAAGGAACGCGAGTGTCATTTCATATGACATGGTCAACGAAGACTTGGTGTTGCCCGGCGAACAGACTCCAGTAAACTACAAGAAGCTTGATTTCTTCGCCTCAGAAGTGATTGAAGCCATGTTCAGCGTTGTGCCACCAGGAGAGGCTGTGACTAAGTTCGGAGCCAAAGAATTCAAACTCGACACCATCATTGACATTGTTGGGTCCAAATACTATTTCCAGCGGAGCAGCGTCAGGTTCAACAAATTGGACGAGTTGAACTTGCCGTTGAAAGAGAAGTTGTATGAGAACGTGACGCTCACTGAAATCTTCAACGGCAAGGTGAAGGAGCCACTTTTGATCAAATTGTTGAAGCCAAAGACGGATGGGTCGAGCTTTGTGTCGATGTGCAAGTTCAACGTGAAACAGCCAAGCTACACTGTTGATGAGCAGTTTACTGGCAACGAAGGGATATTTAATCCGTGGTCCACCAAGTGGGGCGGCGATCTAGCCAACCAACTTGTTGGCAAGTACAATTACTACGACGAGATTGAGTTGAGACTGAAGACAGCTTGGTTAAGCGAAGGTTTGAAGTTAATGACGAACCAAGAGATCAAGTTCAAGATTGACGTGGTGATGGATTGGAGACACAATTTCAAGAAATACGTGAAGCAACTCAGAGCGGAAGAAGGCAAGGTGGTGTTCAAGATTGAGGAATTCTAATGACTTATATGATTTACGGAAATATAGCAATATGGCAAACAAAGCAAAAAAAAAAAGGTCTAACCAAATTGTAAGTTCTAGAATGAGTGGTGATGTTGAAATGGAACCAGCTGGCGAGTGATTTAAAAACCCAGATCGGGTATAAAACTGCCTTAAACAGGCAGGAGGCGCGCAGCAAGGGCCCCTGAAACCCAGCGCACGCACCCGTACACCGCGCCAAATGCGCTGCCCAATCCGGCGGAAATGGATCAAATTGGGGAAAGTTGCCGATAAGCCGTGCTGCCGGAACCAATAGCAAAAAGAAGGCACAGCAATATTTAAGAATAGGACCGACGTGGCCCAATAGAAACCTGGGACGAGAAAAAGCTGGTGACAGGCCAGACTACGTCTGGTGCACCGTGTCGTTTCGGACACGTACTGGACCGCCGCCCGGGGAGCCTAGATCAGTAGCTGGAATCGGATGAGCTGGCGGTGGACGTGTCGCGCCTGTACTGTAGTCTAGAATGCATCTGGTGTTCCATAAGCCACAGCGAGACCTTACAAGTGACAGCATCGGGGTGCAAATTTGAATGAGCAAGCAAAACCCTGGAATCACCAGATGGCTTAAAACGGCACAATCCTTCTCAAACGAGATGAATTTCACACTAAATTAGATCACCTCAATTCACCGAAAAAAAAAGCACTAAATTCAGTGCTTAACCTAAAGAAAAAAAAAGTGTGAGAACCTGCCAGGAGAAAAATAAACAAAAACGACAGCTAGAAATCACCATTTGCGTTACTAATAACCCATCCTTTTTTTAAATAAACCCCATTTCACGGACGGGCAACGGCAGCTGCGTAGAAGCATTGTCAGACCAGAGTACTTGACCTGCCATACACCGCCCTCCCTCCCATCAGCCAGATTCTGCCGCATTATAGCCTGATTCTGACACCGTCCGTGACTGATGTATCACCATGTCTGGGTCCATGAGCGTGCATTCTCTCATAGACAAGGAGACGGAGGAGAAAGGGAAGTTCACTCCCAGCTCCGGACTCCTCGCGTTGTTGGGCCCCGATGTCACCGAGTTCCCGTTTCTGGAGGCCGCTTTTGTGGAGGCCATCAAGTTGAGAACAGAACAGGAGAAAACGAAGCAAGATTTCTATAAATTGGAGATAGCCAACCGCAATTTGTCCATCATACAAACCGCACTAAGCGCCCAGGTGCCCCCGGCCATGATTCCGGGCATGTGCGTCGGCGGGTTCCAGGAAGTCGAGATTGAACAGCAAGTGGAACGAGAAATGCAAAAAGCCAGCGAACGCGGCCACCGAGCGGCCCAGCCGCCCGCCCTCCGGCCTGGCCCGAGCCATGGCGCCAGCCATAGTGCCAGCCATAGCGCCGTTGGCCTCAGCCCGCACCGTCCGAGCGTGCCGTCGCATCTCAGTCCCCACCGCCGGCCCGCCCAGGCCGCCACTCCGCCCGGGCCCAGTGGGCCCGGCAGCGCGGGCCCATCTCCGTACGGTGCGCGCCCAGGCGGGCGGCTAGTGCCCGACTACGCCAGCCCCGTGCCACCGATGCAGTTTCGGTTCGGAGCAGGCTCTCTGAACCCGCGCCGCCCGGTGTCGCCGGCCAAGATCGGCGCCGCCGCCGTGGCCCAGCTCGCAAACCCGACCACGGCGTACCCCGTGCGGCGGACGTTGCCCCAGCACCAGCGCCACTTCTCGATGCCCGTCGAGTCCCGCGGCCCGGTGCCGGCGCGTCCCCAGGACCTCAATCGCATAAACACCAACCCGCCATCGCACTCGCGGTCGCTGCTGACGGCGCTGTCGTCTCTCCAGTCGCCAATGGGCCAGGCGCCGGCAATCCAGGTGAAGCCGTCGCCGGCCCAGCCGCTCCACAAGCAGCTGCGGCTGATGAACCCGCCGTCACAGGAACTGATGACGTCGTTCCAGCACATCATCCAGTTCCACCACTGGAAACCCGAGAGCCCGGCTCCCCATTCGCATAAACGACACAAACTGGAGTCGGCGCCGGGCCTGGAGGTGGCGTTCCGCGTCGACTCCAAGGAGGACGACCCCATGGAAGTGGACCCTGGTGCCGACAAGAGAAAGAGCCGCCACGGCTCGGGAGCGAGATAACTCGTTGACATGAGGTTTTTTTTATCTCAAGTTTGTCATGATACCCAGCTCTGCAAAGGGAGAACCATCTATGGTCCCTGCGCTGATCGTGTCACTCTCGTCGCCATGCCGGCCGTCTTACCGTGCTTCCAGCTCGTTGCCATCAGTATTTGGTCCCTGAGGAAAACAGGGTACATTCCATCATTCGCATGCCAATTCAATTCAGCTGTCTATCCTCTTATTTATTAGGGTTAGGAATACATATAGATTAATCTGCGTTTTTGCCGCTGCCACTTTACTAGTGGCCCGCCATTGTCTGTTGTCGGCTAAGTTGACGAGCACCGGCTCGCGTCCATTGTTTATCTCAACTGGACGCTCTTAGGTGTGACTCCGATGACTTGCCATGCAGGTTGGCTCTGCTGCTGTAGACGACCCCATTGTTGCAACCTTCATTTGCACCCGGCACACACGGACCGGGTCGAGTGTTGGTGGACCAAATGTCAAGTCAACTTCGGTTTCGACACGAGCCCTCTTGGCAGTGTGATACCCGTGTGGGCCTTGGCCCGAGGTTCGCCTGTCTGGTGTATCTACTCATGAAACCCCGAGTATCAAGCCTGGCTTGCCTGGTACTCTCCGTACGACTGGTCGGCCATTTGCTCGATTTCCAGCAAATTCAAGGCCACGATTTCGTCCTCGTCTTCGGCCTTTTCGAAGGTAATGTCGGTCTTTCCCACTGCGTCCACCTCTTTCTTGACGTCGTGGGCCAACGCCCGGACGCTTGCCTCCGACACGGCGCTGCCGATGAACCACACACAGAGGCTTTCGAGCCAGATCTTGTCGTACACGTAGTAGACATCATGGAACCGGAACAACTCCCGCACCGCCAAGAGCGACTTCACCACCAGCCGCTTGCCGCCCCGTAGATTATAGTACACGTCGTCCCAGGCCTTGCGGGCGAGACCGAAGCTGCGGTGGAGCGGGTACGACAACGCCCGCCGGTACCCGGTGACGACGGCGGCCCGCAAAAGAGAGTCCTCCAGGCCCTCGGTGGCCACGGCAAGCTGGGCGTCGAGGAAACTCACCTGGGGCGTGAGCCGGCCCACGGTCCAGGCGCTTTCGATGTTGTGGTCGCCCAAGGTTTCTCTCATGTCGAAGTGGTAGGCGAAAAGAAACGACACTGCCGCCACAAGCAACGTCTGCTTGTCGGGGCCGTCGGGGCCGTCGACCCAGCTGGTGCGAGGCAAGTCGAGCATGCGCTGCTGCTCCTCGGGCGAGAACTCGACCGGCATCACCAGCCGCTGGTCGGCCGGCACCAGCTGCTGCGACCGGTGCCATTTCGCAAAGGCCTTGGTGGTGGGCGCTGTCCACGCGAGCAACTCGCCAAAGCACTTGTCGTCGTCTGGAGCCGGGTGTTTCTCCATGATGTAGTCGGCGGCGTAGTACTCCGGGTCAAACTTGATGTTCTCCTTGATGAGACGCTCCAACACCCGGTCCACCGCCGGCGTGCCCTCCGGGTCGCCCAACTCGTTGATGTCGTTGCCCTTGGCGAGCGACACCAGCACGATGTGCTCGTGCTCGTTGTTGAAGCCGTAGCGGTTCGACGGGCCAAGCTGCTGGGGCACTTCCTGCTTGATCTCCCAGTCGTACTGCTCGGCGGCGACCTGTTCCTCCGACGGAGGTTGCTGGGCCAGCAAGTCGTTTTGCACGTCCATTTCTTCAATCAACGGCTTCTGGCGCACCTGCTCGCGGGCCAACAACTTGGCCGTCAAGTCCAAGTCGGGGAAGAACTGGCCCTTGTTCTCCTTCGGGAGCCGGACCCTCACCGAGCCGGCCTGGGCGTCGTAGCTGGCGGTGGCCCGCTCGTCGTCCACGCACGCGTGGGGGAACCGGAGCCGGAGGTAGTACGGGCTGAGTGAGAAGACAAAGAGCTGGTCTTGCACCACCATCTCGAGGTTGCGCTGGCTGAAGCGGAGATGCGGGATCTTGATCTCTAGCGACACGAACTCGTCGTCCTGGGAGATGCTGAAGAAGGGCGTGATCATGGGAACTGGAGGCTGTAGAGCTGTCTGCTAGTTGAGGTGGGTACAAAACAACGGCCTGGGAAGCTCAATGAGACAGGCAAGTGGGCGGCAAATACCAGCTGGGTCAAGGAGCGCCAATAAACAAGTGGGAAACCGTCGAACAGATGGATCGGCAGGAAACCAGCACAAGAACAGAGCAGTGAATGGCAAGAGTACCAGTTGATCAGAGTGGCACGGTGTAACAAAATGCCACTTGGTGAAGCCTATACTGTAAAGAAGCGAGCCAGTTTGCACTTTGGTGATGTGGGATTTCGATGGTGCGATGAGCTGAAAAAACAAATGAGCCGCAAGTTTTGCTAAAACAACCTCTTTCTATCGCATCCACACAACATGCCAGAAAACATCGAACGGCGGCCCAGGCGGCGGTTCGTGGGCAAGCGGGCCGAGCAGGGCGAGGGCGCCGCCCTCGTGCGGACCCAGCGCAAGCATGTGGGCCGGGTGATGAACCAGATCCCGCCCGACATTCTCCAGGACAAGGAGCTCAACGAAGCCATCCGACTCCTCCCGTCCAACTACAACTTCGAGATCCACAAGACGGTGTGGAACATCCGCAAGAACAGCGCCAAGCGCGTGGCGGTGCAGATGCCCGAGGGGCTTCTCATCTACTCGCTCATCATATCCGACATTCTTGAGCAGTTTTGCTCGGTGGAGACGGTGGTGATGGGCGACGTTTCGTACGGCGCCTGCTGCATCGACGACTACACCGCCCGGGCGCTCGGGTGCGACTTCATCGTGCACTACGCCCACTCGTGCCTCGTGCCCATCGACGTCACCGAAATCAAGGTGTTGTACGTGTTTGTCACCATCAACATCGACGAAACCCACCTCATCAACACTTTGAAGAAGAACTTCGCCCGCGGCGACCAGATCGCCTGCTTTGGCACCATCCAGTTCAACCCCACCATCCACAGCATCAAGGCCCGCCTCGAGCAGGAGGACGAGCCGTTGTACGTGATCCCGCCCCAGACCATGCCGCTTTCCAAGGGCGAGGTGCTTGGCTGCACCTCGGCCCGCCTCAACAAGGAGAACATCACCGCCATGGTGTACGTCGGCGACGGCCGGTTCCATTTGGAGAGCGCCATGATCCACAACCCGGAGATCCCGGCGTTCCGCTACGACCCCTACTCGAGGAAGTTCACCCGGGAGTACTACGACCAGAAAGAACTCTTGGAGGTCAGGGAGGATGCGGTGCGGGCCGCCTCCAAGGCCAACAAGATCGGGCTCATACTCGGGGCCTTGGGCCGCCAGGGCAACCCAGTCACTCTTGACAAGTTGGAAAAGAAGTTCTCCCAGCAGGGAAAACAGGTGGTGAAAATCATTCTCAGCGAAATCTTCCCTCAGAAGCTCTCCATGTTCGATGACATCGACGCTTTTGTCCAGGTGGCGTGCCCCCGGTTGTCGATCGACTGGGGCTACGCTTTCAACAAGCCGCTTCTCACCCCGTACGAGGCAATGGTGATGTTGGACAGCGACCGTAAATGGTCCCAGGACTACTATCCCATGGACTACTACTCGAAGGACGGCTACGGCCGTGGGAAAGTGCCCGACCGCTCTCACGTGGTGTGAAGGCGCTTCCGTTTCAGTTACGACAGAGCATGTACTTTATGAACCTATTTATTCAATCAAATTTGATGGCACCCTTGGCGTCCTTGTAAGCCTCGTCAACCCCTAGAAGTGTGGCAATCTCGTAGTCTGACCACGTCAATAGAGACTGCTGCAAGTACTGTTGGCACAAGAGGTCGAACTTCAAATAAAATTTGATGAAGTCAATCGATGAACTGGTGATGATTTCATTCACAATGATGGGACTGTTGATTTTGAGCAAGGACTGCTGAATATCGAGCAACGCACTCGGCAAGAAAGCCTGGATGCGGTCGTTGACCTGTTCGATTTGGTCTTTGTTGAACAATTTGTTTTCAACAATGGGCTGGTACATGGACGCATCAAAAAACTCATCTTCAAACGGACAAATCATGTTCACCACATTGTAGAAATCATAAAGCTGACACTCTTTGAGTAAACTGGTGAGCTGGTACTCCGTAAGCTCCGTTGTGATTGTACCCATCATGTCGTTAATTTCCAAAGTCTTATCTCCAAGCAATGACAATGGCATTATTTTAGACAATACCAAGTCTAAGAAATTTTGTCTCAAAATCAACTGGTCTCTTTTGTCAAAGATTCTGGCCACATTGTTTTGTACATGCTCATTGAAAATCGTAATTGGTTCATTGACAACCAAGTTCAAAAATTCCTCATGCTTCTCTTGCGGCAAATTCAATATGGTGTCTGTGTTTGTCTGGTCAATTAAGGGTAAAAGATCGAAATAGAATTCGATTATCCACTCTGGAGGTTGTAAGTCAGCACTCAAGTCCAACTGGGCCAGATTGGAGTTTCGAACGGTGGCCAACCTATTCCTGATTATATTAATGATTTGGTCCTGGGCTAGTTTTATAATGTCATTGAGTGTAAGCAATAATGCGTTTTCCTTGTGTTTCAACTGTTTGGAAAACATCATGCGATAAAGGTCTAGGAGGTTAAAGATCTGGAAAATGATGCCCAACTTGACTTCTGAAGAAATTATCTGATCGATGCGTGACTTGAGCGGCCTCGACAAGGCTTTCAACGTTTTCGACACAACATCGTCGCTGATTCTTCTGAACTCGTTCTCTTCGTTGGCGTCTTTCACGTCAACGTAGAATATGCTTGAGATTAACTCATTCTCATTCACCACAATTGAATGGACGTAAGCCAACAAGTCTCCGATAAATCTTACCGGATCGTGTGCTGACAAGATGAGAGGTCTGCTTGAGTTATTGTCGCCGCCCTCTCTGTACTTCGCTTTGTCTAAATCTCCATTGATTTGGGCAGTGAATTCGTCAACAATCGCTTTAGCACGCGAGTCTATGAAAGTGTTGACGATCGAGTTGAAGTAGTTGAGTTTGTTTTTTAAGTAGCGCAAGCATTTATGCAAAGTGTCGAGTCGGGAAATAGACGAGAGTGAGTACAAGTTGGACAATGTCTTGTTGGTGAACGACACGATTCTGCCCACCGCTTTGTTGATGACCAGGTTGATTTGGTTCATGATCTTTAGTCCCAACTGCGGATTGTCAATCGATAAAAGAATGGAACAGTTATCGCTGATTTTCTCCGCCTTGACAAGCGTTTCGAAGAACTCGTCGCTGATGTCACCGTCTGTGAGGAGATATTCTTCGTACTCGTTCAAAGTGAACTTGTTTTTGAAGCTGGTGAGGAGCTGTTTCTTCAAGTGCACCACGAACTTGTCCCTGTTCAAAGACTTGACCTTGCCGTTAAACCCCACGGTAGAATCGTAGGCGCTATCCATCTTTTGCGTGGCCTCGGACAGCATGCGGTTCAAGTTGTCGAGCTTCTCCTGTAGTACTTTCAACTGCTTGATGGTCGGGTGGTACTCTTTGAGAACAAGGGTCTGGCTTTTGATCAAATCGTTCTCTATGAGGCCACGGAACTGTTTCCGAGACACCGAGCCAATCACTCCCGGTTCCACCAAGTTCTCGATGTCGGCCACCTTGGGCTCGAAAGTCAGGAAGATCTCCCTGATGGACGAGTCCGAGAGCGGCGTGTTTAGCACCCGGGCGAGTCTTGTGGAGAGAGTACTGGACGAGGTCAAAGGGCTATCTTTGGATGCAGAAGCGTCATCTTCAGCGGTGTCAGTGACGCTTGAAGACCGCACCAAGTTGAGCGACAAGTCGGCGTACTTCTGGGCCAGTCTCAGCTCTTGCGAGTCGGTGGAGCCGGTGTCTTCAGCGGCGTCTCTTTTGAGTAGGTTTCGGGTCAAGTTGTTGAAGTTGGTGAACTTCTTGCCCAAGCTGCCGATGTTGGATGAAATCGGTAGCGAAAGTGCTGGCTGTGGCTGGGGCAACAGCTCTGTTTCGCCGTACGGCTCGAAGTCTATGAAATCCATTGCAATTGCTGCCGAAATGCCGGATGTGGTGTGTTTCGTGTCTGATTTGGCTGATTGAAATTTAGCTCTCGGCGACACGCGTACACCAGCTAAAAACATTTTTAGCCGTTTTGGTGAGAACACCCATTTTACCATGATTTATACTAGTGTGCATTGAGCTATATATAAAGGGTATAACATAAGATCTCATAAGCTGGTCATAAAGCGGAGCCTCAGATCACGACAACAAGTCGTGGATCTTCATACTGGCTTTTCTATTGGAATGCAAGTCTCCTCCGCCAACAGCCACCGGTGGCTGAGGAGGAACCAAGCTGGGCCGTTGATCGCTCAAATCGGCGGCCACGAGAATTGAAGAAATGCCCCCGTTGTTGTCCAGGGACTGGGAGGTTTGGCTGGGGGAGCTCATGACGTAATTTCTGCCAGCAGTAATCGATTCGTCGTGAGTGATGGGCGAGGTCTGGGAGCTAGACAGCTTTCGGTTCAGGCTGTTCTGGCTGAGCGACTGCAAGCATTTGGACGCGTTGACGATATCCATCATGTCGTTGTACGACACGTTGCTGAGCGACCCGGACCCGTGGCGGGAAATGTGGGCCGACTCGGCAAGCATGGGCGGCTTGGGCAAGGGAAGTATCTGTTTGTTGCTCAGCGAAAACGACAGCCGCGATGACGGTTTCCTGCGTTCTTTCTTGACCTTGAGCTCGGTGGGCATCAAGGAAGGGAGGCTGGAGGCCGACGTGCTCTTGGCGATTCCCGCCGGGGCAGGAGCTAGCGCTGGGCCCGGCGGCGGCTTGTCAAGCTCGGGCATCTGGGGCATTTCGTCCAACTTCAACTCGCCAAACCCACGATCCGTGGGCTTGAGGCAGTAGTCGGGGAAATCGGTGCCGAAAATGGGTATCAACTCGTACCGGATGTAATAGCAGAAGCGTCTGGCGAGTATCTTACACAAGTTGAAAGGGAGCCAGGTGCCTTGGATCTTCAAGAACCCGCCCCTGATTCGCTTGATGTAAGGGTGGAACTGCTTTGGGGTGCTTTCGAGCAACTTGACAATGTCGGCTTTCGAGTTCAGCTTGGGCAACGACACCTCCTCCATCGACAGCTGGTCGTTGAGCGAGGCCTTCCAGATACCGGTGAGATGGACGTAGCCGGTCTCATAGTCCCAGATGATCCAGTGGTTGTTGATCAGGTATTCAAACACCAAGAGGTAGTTTCTCAACGGATCGATGGCCGAGGTGGAGTACTTCTTGATTTCAATGTGCGGATACACCGAGTTCTTCAAGTGGTTGGACTTCACGAGCGGGATCTTGGAAGTGGAGTCGGTGGGGAGCTGGCAAATGGGGAAGTTGATCTTGCCCAGCTGGTCAAACGAGGCCCGTCTGCCCGAAGGCTGGGTGTTGAAGAAATACGAGTAAGGTTTCGACTGCGGGTTTATGGACGAAGTGGAAGCCGATTTACGATGATGCAGGGGCTCGCCCGAAGACGAGGTGGTGACAATAGGGTTGGCCGAGAACTTGTTGAGCAAAGGCGCCTTAGGAGAAGAGCGGGACTTCTTGCGGCGGTGGGAAATATCCTTCTTGGGCGACTGTTTGAACACAAGCTGCCCGCTGGACCCGGGGGTGACCTGCTCGGGCGAAGTAGGGAGGCGGGCCGGCAGCTGGTGTGGCGTGTGGTAGGGGAAGTAGTACACCGGGGCGAGGGCACGGGCAGCTGCGGCCAGCAGGTGGGCCGAGCCTGGGGCTGGGTGCGACGCGGCCAGGGCGTGGGAGCCGGCGGGCGGGAACTTGTAGTAGTCTATGGGCAGGGCTTGGGTGGGAGAAGTGTAGGTCAGGTACGGGTAGACGTAGGGCACCGACACCGAGGAGTAGGAGGGGGACACGTAGTTGGTGACCCGAGTAGGGGTGGTGGGAGTGTAAGGAGTCATAGGGGGTAATTCATGCTTATCCTCGGGCTTCAACAGAAATTGGGATAGCCGGGGAGTTAAAAAATCATTTGGAATCATGGTCGCCCAGCGATACTTAAACAAATGTACAAAAGAGCTCGACAAACGCTAGATAGCATTTACAAGACACTGGTTGTAATGACAGCTGGAGTGGAAGCGAGAAATCGTCACCTATATAAGCACACTACAGCAACGAGTCCAGATCTACATTAGATTAAATGAAACGCAATGGAAAACAAAGAAAAAGAAATGGAGCAGCAAATAATTTGGAAAACCTTAACAAAACGATTTGAATGTCATAATAGCAAACGGCAAGCGGGCGGAGTGCCTTTAGTCGTTTGGGGTAAGCCCCCAGGCACCGAACTTCGGTTGGCCTGGAAGTGGAAGTCCAGTCACCGCTAGAAGCAACAGGTTAGTCCGGTTGCAAGCGGAGTCGGGGGTTGATCGAACCCTGTAGTTATCAAATCAGAAGTGACTTTCCCAATCCGTTATCGAATGCACAGATTGTGCGTTTCTTTTCAGGTGGAAATTTTGCCATGCAGCTATTTTTGATGCCACTTGCATGAATCCATTGAGACCCGTAAAAGGCGGATAATAAAGAATGGCTTATGTAATGGGGGCAACATACATGCCCCGTGCACAATCGACGTCAAATTCTGGAGTCATTGCTGTGAGATGAGTTAAAGCAGCGGCGGCCCCTTTTTTACTCCTAGGCTGGGTGGCCTGTTTTGGCTTCGTACCTGTCTCTTTCGGCTCTGGCAGCGGCATGATTGTGTGCTGTCCATGTTAGTTTCAAGCCGGCATCAGGGCTAGCCCCTGGCTTGGCGGGGGACAGACGGCCCGGCCAGCTGGGAGGTTTGGTTCTCTGGGCTGGCTCTTGGAACTGTCAGATCCGGCTCCACTGGATCAGGAGCTGAGGTTCGCCCGAGCCTAGAATTGTGCTTCGGGGGCTCGAAAACTCCCAATTGGGATTAAATATCATGCGTCGTTGCTGTGACTAGTGAATCCGGCTATTGTTCTGCCATGCATGCGTATGTGCTATTTTAGTGATGTGCAGGACCCCCGTTTCCTATCGCAGCCACCCCGACATTGAGCTTGATTGATTCCAACCCGGTTTTAACTATTCGTAGTGTGACAACGTTCCATCATTATTGTGATTTAATCTACACGTTCATCTACACAGCACATTTCTATTGCAGGTGGGCCTGGCTACCCGCGGCAACAATCGAATTCCGCACAATCGCGCTGCCACTCCGCCCATTGATGCGAAAGCTTGATTTGTGCCTGAATTGGTTCCGTCGCCGTCCATTTTGAAACTGGTTCCAAATCAAGCGGAATCCGAAACTGAGGTTGAAATCGGCCACCACTTCTGCTGCTTATCTCCTTTTTGCTGTCATCAGTGACCTTTTCGACTTACTGGCGAAGCAACATTTTTATTTTTCTGTTCATTGCTGCCGGCCTAACAAAAAAAATCTCCAGTAGCAAATGTTTGGAGCCTGGATGCAAATTTGCTTCGTCTCATCACCACACCTCCGCAACATATCGAGTCGGAGTCGTCTGCACTTGGCACTGCAGTAGCCCACTTAAACGAGCACTAAACCGCAATGCTCGGCCCACTTCGGCAGGTTGACTAACCGAACATTCCAGACGTCGCTATCTGGTACCCCTTCGCTGGGTGCCCCGACTTCCGTATGAAGTCATTTCACCACCAATCGAGCGATTTGACCCCGAAGCCGTAGCCGTATCCTCGCCAATGCTAGGAAATATCAGTAAAACTCGCAGGATCCGCGGATCGTTATAGGCTTTAGTCTATTGTTCTTCCCCTAATCAGAACCCCCATGCATTTCGCTATTGTTTTCAGCTGGGTATTGTTTGGTCACAGCTATCTGACGGAACAATTGGCTGTTCTCAAGGGTGTGCCCGTCGCCGGTCACAGCTCACCGTGAGCCATCACACCGCTAGCAACCAAGTTGCCCTGAGATCAGATCGGGAACGGGGCGCTGCCAGCTTGGGCCGCCGTGCGCCGGGCGAGGCCAGCGGGCCCTGCCCGCTCGCGCGCGCTCCGACCGGCCCGCACCGTGGACCAGCTGCGGGCGGCGCGGCTGGGCCCGGGCACAATCAAATAAACTCAAGGTTTTCCCGTGCTGCACACTTCCGTGGCACGGGTATGAGCCACGCTTTGGGAACCGATACAGCCTGGGTGTTGGCGCAGCTGCCTCTGCACAGTTGGTAGATCGAGCTGGGCTGGTTCCGCCAGTGCCACTGATTTCGGCCTCTTTTTGCGAAAAAACCGAGAAAATCCAATAATGGTTTCTGGTGGTTACGAGGTCCCCACAGCTCAAGAAAAGCGGAACCAGGTGCGGACCAAATGGGATTTACGATTGCCAGAACTGATTATGGAATCCACTTGTAGATTGGGCGAAAAAATAAACGGCAGATACGGCTGGCGAAGAATGACCGGCCTGAGATGGAGAAGCTGCACGTAGAAGCAGACTGCGATGCTAGACCAATAGTCTCGCTGTACGAACCGAAGTACATGACGCATGTACGAGCTAGACTACGGGATGCACTGGAAAGGACGGATTGCAAGGGAGGGAACTCGAAAGGACGAGCGGAGGAAGAGGACTGGAAAGCGATCCGGCTCGAACCAGACCATCTGGCTCACCAAACGACAGTTGGGAAAAGAAACCCGCCATTGTTGGAATATAATGTTCATTAGAGCAATTCTATTTGCCATGTAAATGATGTCAACGTATACAAGATCAACTCATACCTACTTAGAAGACCGCGATTCCAACTTGTCGGAGACCGCATCCAAGAACTCGGTGGTGGTGACGTAGGCCGATCTGTCGGTCTTGCCACAGGCCAACGCCAAGTCTTTGGTCATGATGCCGTCTTCTTGCACGGTGTCGACGGTGGCCTTCTCCAAGACGTCGGCGAAGTTGACCACGTCCGGGGTGTTGTCCAATCTTCCTCTCTGGGCAATGCCTCTGGACCAGGCGAAGATCGAGGCAATCGAGTTGGTCGAAGTCTCCTTACCTTGCTGGTGTTGTCTGAAATGTCTGGTGACGGTGCCGTGGGCGGCTTCGCTCTCAAAAGCCTTCCCGTCCGGAGTCATCAACACCGAGGTCATGAGACCCAACGACCCGAAACCTTGGGCCACAATGTCGGACTGCACGTCCCCGTCGTAGTTCTTCAATGCCATGACAAACCCGCCCTTGGACTTGACCATTTGGGCCACCATGTCGTCAATCAATCTGTGCTCGTACCACAACCCGGCGTCCTTGAATTTGCCGGCGTACTCGCTCTCGAACACTTCCTGGAAGATGTCTTTGAAGCGGCCGTCGTACTTCTTCAAAATCGTGTTTTTCGTGGACAAGTACAACGGCAATTGCTTCGTCAATGCCATCTTGAACGAAGAGTGGGCAAAGCCTCGGATCGACTCGTCGGTGTTGTACATGGCCAAGCCAACGCCAGCGCCCTTGTAGTCGTACACGGTTCTGGTTTCTGGGGCCCCGCCGTTGGCCGGAGTGAACGTCAACTCCAACTTACCGGGCTCCGAAATCACCAAGTCAGTGGCCTTGTACTGGTCGCCGTGGGCGTGTCTGCCAATGACAATTGGCTGCTGCCAGCCGGGCACCAATCTTGGCACCCGTGGAATAATGATGGACTCTCTGAACACGGTACCGCCCAAGATGTTTCTGATGGTCCCGTTGGGGGACAACCACATTTTCTTGAGGTTGAACTCGGCCACTCTGGCCTCGTCCGGAGTAATGGTGGCACACTTAACCCCGACCCCGTACTCCTTGATGGCGTTAGCGGCATCCACGGTGATCTGGTCGTTGGTCTTGTCTCTGGCCTCAATGCCCAAGTCGTAGTACTTCAAGTCAACGTCAAGGTACGGGTTGATCAACTTATCTTTGATTCTGGCCCAAATGATTCTCGTCATTTCGTCCCCGTCCAATTCGACAATTGGGTTGGTGACCTTGATTTTGGCCAAGTTTCTGGCCGACGACGAAAGGCTGCGCACGCCACGCATCTGGCTGGTGTATCTGAACATTGGTGAAGCGGTGTTAAAGCTGGGGGTTCGCTGATGTGTGCTGCTGGATTTCTCCGGTCCGTTATCAAATTTTTCACGCCGTGAGTCAGCCCCGGATCCCGGTACCGGAAGAAAACAGCCGTACACCACACCCTCCCCACGATTCCATGGCGGACCACCAACGGGCCCCCATGAGGACTGTGTTGCTGCTTCCTGGGCAACGCTGCGGGGTGACCCGCCATGATAAGGTTTGGTCCGCATGGTGCATGGCCGGCGGTTGCGGGTCCTACAGACGGGCGGCCAACGGCTGCAACAGATCCCGACGGCCCAGCCGGGCCGGCTGGGCCGTGGCGCTAGTGGTTTGCGGCAGCCGGGCTGCAGAACGGTGCCTTCGTTGTCCCATGGCAGAAAGCACGTTTGGGTGGCAGC
Organism: Hyphopichia homilentoma; assembly: GCA_001599095.1. Lineage (NCBI taxonomy): Eukaryota > Fungi > Ascomycota > Pichiomycetes > Serinales > Debaryomycetaceae > Hyphopichia > Hyphopichia homilentoma. Next base: position 1,267,435 of record BCGB01000002.1, on the reverse strand, counting down.
TGTCAATTGCAAAATGTCAAGTGTCAAATGTATCTTGCCAGTGTCTCAAACGGTATGCTCATTACGCGGAAAAAAACTGAGATTTAGTTTTTAAAACCTGCCACCACAGAATACACCGTTTCACATAGAGCGAGGCTATTGACAAACAGCTCGGCCAGCCTGGTTCCATCACCACTTCTTACTTCTCGTGCGCCCCGCTTCACTGCTCAGCCCGTTCTGCCAATGCCGCCATGGATACCGACGTAGACGAACCGTTTAGTCCCGAGTACTACCAGCATGTGCTCAGCTCGCTCACCATGAACTCGCGGGCACTCATCACCGAGCTCACCTCGTTGGCTGACCGGTACGTGGACGACGCCCAGACCATCGTGGGCTTGATCGAGGAACGAATCAAGAAGTGCTTGCCCCAATACAAGCTTTTCGCCATCTATCTTGTGGACTCCATCTGTAAAAACATTGGCAATCCGTACAACCTCATATTTGCCCCCAAACTATACAGCATATTCACCCAGGCGTACTTGGTGGTGACCGACACCCCGACACGGCAGAATCTCATCAACTTGTTCAAAACATGGACCAACGCCGAAACCAGCTCCGGGTTGGAGCTCTTCCCGGTGGGCGTGATCAAGAAGATCGAACAGTTTATCATCAAGGCCACCTCCATCAATGCCAACCAGGGAGTGGGCACCCCGCCGCCCGCTGGCATGCCCAGCCGAATAACCCAGGACATGATCTTGCGAGAGGGCAACTACTTGCTCCAGTACCTAATTGCATTGGATGACGAATTGGACAAGATCCACACGTCTCTCACCCCGGAACAGCAGCAAACCATCACCAAAAACAACATGGCCCGCAACAACCTCATCTTCTCCATCAACACCATCAGCGAGGGCGTCATGTCCGACAGCAAGCCCGACTTCGAGCAAAAGGCTCCGCACTACTTGGCCGACCTACAAAAGATTAGAAAGTCGATTGACGACCAGAGCTTCCAGCAACAGAACTTCATCAAGGCGCTCATACCGAAGATAGCGGCTGAGAATGACGCCCGCTCAGACCCTCCCGCCGCCGCGGACGGTGCTCTGGCGCCCGCTTCGCCCGTCTCTTCCCAGTCAGGGTCAGAACCGGCCTCGCCCGACAACATTCGCATCGACTTACGGCCCAACGTCAAGTACTTGGACGACCTCCTTGCGGAAATAACCCCAGACGACCCGTTTGGCCAAGAATTGGCCCGCTGGGGCAAGCCGCTCGTGGCAAAGGTGCCGACGCCGGAGCCCGAACCAAACCCCGGGCTCACCCCGTTGCAGTCGAGCCACGACGCTGGGGTGGACGACGTCCCGAGCCCGGTCAAGAACAAGCCAGGAGCTCTGCTTGGGCCAGCAGAATCGGGCGAGTTGGCGCTGAGTCTCGGGCTCAACTTCACCGCCATGAATTTCCTGGACTCGTTCTTGGGGCTGCCCCAGAACGAGGTGACCCGCGTCAACCCTACAGAATACGACGACGACGAGGACATCGACTCATATGACCCAGAGAACAGCGTGGCAGGTACCAATTTCGAGTCACATACGAGTACTGCTACCAGTGCCAGTGCAGGCATCTCCAAGTCGAGCTTGAAAAGAGAAGGCTCGTACTCAGAGCCCAGGGTGGTGAAGAAAGTACGGTTTGCCGAGTCTTGAGTCTGCACTATACAGAGAGACATATAACATTTAAACGTTTATTAGCATGAATGTAGCATAAATAGAATCGAGATGAATAAATTGCCTTGAAAAATCGGTGGATGATTGGGGGGACTTACATGTCAAATGAGCCAGCTTTCTTCAAAGAGTAGTAAGTGGACAAGAATGGGAAAGAGAAGAAGAAGCCAAGAACACCCCAGTAGTAGAATGAGAATGGAATGTATTTTCTGTTCTTGACTTGGAATGGTATGTTGGAGTATCTACCTTCGTCTGGGTTCCCGAAAATCTTGTTCATGCTTCTGGAAGAAGTCTGGAAGTTTCTTTGGAAAGCTCTTCTGGTGATGATTCTGGAAGTGGTGGACAACATGATTAATTATAAGTGATAACAAGGAAGTAGTCTCCAGTTAAGATTTTATTTGTATATATAATTTTTAACAAACGAGTGAGATTTTAAAAAACGACCTAATGATTTTTTTTCAATATGAGCCCATTTCTAACCAATGAAATGATTGGTTTTTCGCGAATGAGCTGATGAAAAATTATATTTATATTGTAACTATTGGCAGTAATTATCTTACAGATTAAAATCAATTAATCACTGCATTAACCGATTAACAACATGGCCATTGCTCCTATCACCGGTACTTTAAGAAGAAAGATCATCACCGACATCACCATCGGGTTCGGTTGTGGCTTCGTTTTGGCTGGTGCTTACTGGTACCTCGAACACAAACCAATCGTGGCCAAGAGAGAAGCTTACTACAAGCAGTTGAAAGCTCAGAAAGAAGCCGAAGACTCCGCTTAACTCCCCTAACGCTCCATCATAACTTATTCATCATATGTATATTCAATAAATATCATCAACGGGCCATTGTAGTGGCGTGATGAGATATCAAGACAAACAAGGGTCAGCAGGCACAAGATAGAATGAACTGGCAGAACAAGCGAAGCCGAGAGAAAGAGAAACAAAGAAATTGTGAACAACTTTGAGAATCCTAGGACGTTGAGAAGTATTCAGTGAGTATAATCAGCAGGACGAACGGCTGAAAGCACGAGAAAAGGCATGATATGGCCATTTAGTTGAAAAGCCATAGATAGCGGGATTCGATTGCACCCACAAACACCACAATCCACAGGCTTATCAAGCTCTGCTACATAATCTACGATTGTAAACATCTTTCTACTTTTTCCATCATCTAATTACTTTTCAAAAGATTCACCATTTTTCTGCTGTTGACAATACCGCTTGTCAAGACAACAATATGCTTGTTCATTCCCTGCTTGTCAAACTTTTGTTGTAGGTACTTGAACACTGACATCTCGCTTCTGCTTATACCCCCTATAATAACCACAAACACGTATTCTGCCGGGCTCACTTTGCCCATCGGTGTCTTTTTCTCATTCAGGTGGTCACAGAGATTGATATCGACGCTTTTGCCCTTGAACATAACGTCAAGGCCCAAGTTTGTCCAGTTGGGGCGCCTCTGTAAGTTATTGACTGGCTTGTACTTGAGAAAGTCCCGGAAGTACAACGCCTCGACGAAGCGACATAAAAGCGGCACCGTGTTAGACGGCAAGGCGAATGACGGATGCGGGTACTCATTAAGCAAGTCATAGGCTTCGCTTTCTTTTGAGGGTTGTGGCTGCTCGTACTCATCCTCGACCAATGGGTGCAAATTCCAGAACTTGTTGATCAAAGTGTAGTTGTTCTTGTATGTTTTCTGTCCTCCGGTGATACCAACTTTATTGATGTTTTCGTACGCCAAGTCTCCTTCAGGAGCGGGAGACGAAGTGCCGGACTTATTCCTGTTGTCGTTATTGTGGGAAATTGTTAGGCCAGTCAATGCACCGAAGAAATCATTATTGGCACTGGCAACAACGGTAACTAGTTCATATTTCACAAGATCATCTATCACCATTATCATTTCAATGCCATAGTTCTGGAAGCTTTCCGACTTGATGAGCTCGAAGTCTTTTTCTTTGATACCGTCATTTATTAATGAAACCAACACAATCGTGGAAATGATGATTTTCTCGTCGTAGTTCTCGTCCAAAAATCTGATGAGGTAGTCGATCTGCTGCTTGTAATCAAAGTCAAATAAGTCGTTTTGAAACTCAAGATAAAACTCGTACTGGTTGAATGCCGACTTACCTGATTTGTCACCCTTGATGTAGCCGAGAATAGACTCGGAGATCTGGGTATGCTTGTTTACCAAGTCTTGCTTGGAAGTCAAGGTGCCCAAGTTGTTGACCAACTTTCTCATTTCTTTGAGGTCATTAAGGTTGTCCTTCTGCTGGTACTGTGACTGAATTAACTTGGCGAGTTTATTGAGTTTGTTGCCAATCGATGCAAAATTGAGGTCTTTTAGGTTGTGGTAGAGCTCGTCCTCGCCCAACTTGAACTGGCCCTCGGGCAGCTCAAAAGACTGATTGAACTCGTCTTTGAATTCAAACGAGTCATCTATAAGTCCCTGGTAATTCAACTGGTTGAAGAACACAGGAAACAAATCCAAATTTCTCTCAAGAACCACTAAATCGGTATTCCCTGACAATTTTTCGTTGTAGAACTCTTGTTCCATCTTAGTTAGCAGACCATTGAGGTACTGTGGTAGTTTTTCATTGGTGAGAAGACTGACGAGGAGCTTTGCATGGTCTCCCTTTCCGTAGATGTTTTTAAATTTTATGAAGTCACTGACGTTTTTGTTTGGTCCCGAACACTGTGCCTCTATCGCTTTGATTATCATATCAGAAAGGGCGTTCACTTGAAGTAGCGGCTGGTGAAGATAGGACTGTAATCCACCGAACGGAAGATCAAGCAGCAATAGGCTGTCATGCTTGAAGAAAACCGGGTTCACTATCCAATTGATCAATTTTATGGCTCCAGTGAGTCTGATGCTGAAATTGTTGGAGCGTTCTTTCAATGCAACTATACTGTCGAAAGTCAATGGACGAAGGCTGTACGCCGATAAGGAATCGCTCAATTCAAACACCACCGATTTCTCAAGATTGGGGATTACCAAGGAAGCCTTGAGCTGCTTCAAGCTGGAGGACCCATGGAGCTTTGTGGTAAACTGCCTGAGCAAGTTGAGGTTGTGAGTGTTCGGCTTCACGACTATGATTAGCCCGCCAAACTGGGCCAACAAGGACTCCAAGTCGCGTTCGTTGTCAACGGGTAGTGAGTGGAACCAAAAGATCTTGTCAAAGTTACCATGCTGTTTCAATAGGGAGAACGGCGCTAGAAAATTGACGAGCCCAGACAACTGTTGGTCCAAAATCAATAAGTTGTTGGACGTGTACACTTTGTCCAAAACATCGGTGAGATTCTGCAACGTCTGCGTGTTAAGGGTTTCCAATGGGGCGAGACACGGCTGCGGCGACGGTGTGGGCTCGAGGGGAGACAGCATGTTGGTGGAGCAGTTCAATGATGCAATCGTGAATTGAAAGATATTGGGGAGCCGGCACCCGTACACCTCGCACTACTGCTACTGACTGCAAAAGCGGAGGATACAAAAATGCATTGAACGTCCCCGAGTATACATAAATATCTAGAGTTTGGCGGGCAGACCGCTTGCCTTCTCGATCCCGTTGAAGTGGACCAAGCCTTCCTGGAAGATCGAGGCTACGTGCACTTTCTTGTGGTCGAAGATCTCGGCCTCCAACAACACCCGGTTGTTGTTCAACCGGGAGACGTTGAACGCAAACGTCATCCATTTGGTGGCATCAAAGTCGTCGTCGTGGAAGTAGATCACGTGGTCCAAGCTGACCGAGAAGTACTGGACGAATTGCTGCAAGTCGACGTTGGGGATCCGAAGAAGACGGTACAAGCGGGTCAAGAACAACGAGTCCGAGATCATGCCAAATGCGTAGTAGTGGAAGAGCGGGTCCTTGAACGTCATGGGTCCGTTCTCCTGGCCGAACTTGACGAAGAACGCCACGCGTCTCTCGGGCACCGATCTGCTGTTTTCTTCGGAGGTGAGGTCCAAGTCCACCATTTCTGCCGGGATCTTATGGAATATCTGTCTCTTGTCGGCGCGGTAGTAGTTGGGCAACTCTTCTGGGTTGTACTGTTCCATCCACGCCGGGTAGGTCGACTGGAACTGGAAGGGCTTGGGCACCGGCACCTCGTCCTCGTCGTCGTCCTCGTCGTCCTTTTTCTCCGACTGGCGCCGGGTGAACGACTCGTAGGCCTCGGTGGCCTTGTCGAACGAGTTTTTCATGGTGAGCGAGATGTTGGCGATGTACGTCACCTGGCCATTCTGGAGCGCCCTGACGGTCCGGTTGGCGAAGTTCTTGCCGTTGCTGATGGCGTCCACCTTCCATTCAACCGTGTCCTCCAGGGACGTGGGTCTGACGAAAAACGAGTGGAATCCGTGGGGCTTGTAGCCGGGGGCCAGCTTGCAGGCCACCATTAGCGCCTGTCCGGCAAGAGCTCCGCCGTAAACGCCCCTCGACTTTGGGTTGGGCTTCTGTAGATGCGAGTTCGACTCGTACGCGTCGGGCCCCTTCTGGGTGACGCCATAAACTTGTTCGAGATCCATGGTGTGGGCCGGAAGAAAACAAGATTGTAGTGTGAATATATATATTTTATTGAGGGGACGCACCCCAGACTGTGAATTTGCCCTGGGGTAAAACCGGTGCACCTGCCAAATCATATGGGACTTTCAGCCATTGAGACCGGACAGAGCGCCGGGAGCCAGGGTGGTGGGAGCGGTGGCCCTGTTCGTCGCCATAGGGGCTTGTCACGCCAGCTGTGTTTTTGGCGGCAGCTGAGGCCTCTTGCACAGACTGGTACAGCGCTCTCAGCGAGCATCGCATAGTGGCATGTGATTTATAAATATCATATATATCGTGATGGTGGCTTACAATTTGGACTGGCCATCGGAGAGCTTGTACTGGCCATTGTCGGCCTTGTCGGCGATCCACTTGGGAATCCGGGTCAAGGCCTCCTGGGTGAAAGAAGCCACCAACCGTCCGTCTAACGTGAAAGTGTACATGTGGCACAAGGCCCGGTCGTTGGCTACCCGGGTGAACTGGTAGTCGATGTAGAACCACTTGGTGGGGTCGAAGTTGACATCGTGAATGTACCCGCTGTGGTCCAAGCTGACCCGGAAGTAGTTGACGGTTTCCTCGGTGATGGTGACACCCATCGACTTTGCCAAAAGCGTCAAGAACATCGAGTCGCTCGACATGAGGGTGGCCATGGTGGCCGCCTTGGTCTTATTCTTGGCGAGACTGAGGTCGTCGTCGACCCGGGCGAAGAACCCGTAGCGACGGTCGCCGCCGCTGGGCGGACTGTTCTTGATGAGGCCCCTTTTCAAGAACTCGGGAGGCATGATTTGCAAGAAGAGCCCGTTGTCGGACGAGAAGTACGGCATCTCCTCCACCTCGTCCTTGTACTGGTAGAAAAAGTCCCCTGGGGTGGCTTGGAACTCGTACGGAACCGAGCCCTTGGGGTCGTTTCGGACCGCTTCTTGTTGTTGGCTCCAGAGGCGCTGTCTGGCAGCGATGTCATTGTTGCGGGTGAACGACACGTTCAAGAGGAAACAGAGCTTGTGGTCGTCGATGTAGTAGCCTTTCACCAACCGGTTGCAGTAGTTGCGGCCCTGGCTGGTGTTTTCCACCTCCCATCGGGTGGGGCCGTCCTTCTTTCCCGGCTTGACAAAGTACAGGTGGAACGAGTGGGGCGAGAACTCGGCGTCGCCCACGGTTTCCCAGGCCGCCAACACTGCCTGGGCCACTAGCTCGCCGCCAAAGGCGCCTCTGTCCTCGGCGTTGTAGGATTCAAGCGGGTACTTGCCGTCAAACACGCTGACCTCGCCGTTGGGGCTCTGCGGAACAAGCGTGAACTTCTCTTCAAGCAACGAGACGTTTTCGAGATCGTAGTTCATGGGGATGTGCGACTGTTTGGTGGAGCACGGCTGCTGGGAACTGAATTTGAGAAGATCACTAGACCCGTTGGTGGACTGCAAATACGCTTTATGTCAACTGGGGCTAGATCGCACATGCTATTTCAGCCCGATGCTGCTGAACGAGCCGATAGCTGCGGCACGGGTGCGGGGCCGCGCCGAGGTCTGCTGGCCGCCGGTTCAGCCTCGGTTGAGGCAATACCCGTGTAACCTTCTCAATCCCGTAAGCGAATGCTAGGCGCCTAAGGCTGCAGTGACGGGACAGGAGTTCTGACATCGCGAGCTCCAGCGTCTGGTCCTGACAGTCCGCGGTGGGTGTCAAGCAGATCACGACAATCCGGGGAGTGTCGGGGTTGCGAGCCCCGGCCGCCATCGTCCGGCCAATGCCACCAGAGAGCCTCTGTGCCAGGAGACTACTGACTGGCCGCTACAGCACCGCACGCGAGACTAAACGGCCACGTGGCGGACGCGGCTGCCCCGGCCCAGGGCGAGACCCTGAAGTGTCGCTTATTGTTGAATCAACCGCACCTGCAGCGTTTTGCGGCAATTGAGACTACATGTAGCCGAAGCGTTGCGTACATTGGAGGCTAAACATGGCGGGGCTCTGAAACAGGAGTCTGAAACAGGTCTAGAGCTTGTAGGAGCCCTTGTCGGCCTGGTCGGCGATTTTCTTGGGCACCATCACCAACATCTCCTGGACAAAAGTGGCCACCAAGCGGCCGTCCATGGTGAAGGCGCGGAGGTGGCACAACAGCCGGCCGTTGCCGACACGGGTGTAGGTGAAGTCAATAAGGAGCCAGTCGGTGGGGTCGAACTGGGTGTCGTGGAAGTACACGGTGTGGTCCAACGACACCCGGAACCAGGCAAAGTTTTTGATGCTGAGCTGGAGCCCCATGGCCCGGCAAAGCAAGGGCAGGAACATGGCGTCCGAGCAGTACATGATGCCGGCCACCGCGGCCCGCTGGGGCGACACGCTATTGGCAAAGTTGTCGTTGATGCGAACGAAGAACCCGAGGTCACGGTGGCCCGAGGGGTAGGCCTCCGACTCGTGGAACTGGCCCGTGGTGTAGAGCTCCTTGGTCAACGCTTGCACAATCAACCCGTTTTCGCTGCTGACCTGGCGGACCTTGTCGAGCTTGCCGCGGTACTTCTCGAGCAAGAACGAGGGCTGGATGTTCTGCCACTCGTAGGGCACGATGCCGTTCGGGTTGCCGCGGGCCTCGTCGGGCTGGGCGGCCCAGATCTTCTTGCGCTTGACGTTGTGGTTGACCTTGGCGAACGACACCAGAATGAAGCAGCAGAACACGTCTTTCTGGTAGCCCTTGACCAACCGGTTGCAGTAGTTGCGGCCCTCGCTGGTGTGCTCCACCTCCCACCGCAACACGTCGGTGACTTTGCAGGCTTTGAGGAAGTAGGTGTGGGTCGAGTGGGGGCTGAAGTCGGGGTTGGTCACCGTGTTCCAGGCGGCAAGCAACCCCTGGGCAACCATGCCTCCTCCGTAGGCGCCCCTAAACGACTTGTCGTACGACTCAATTGGGTACCGGCCCTCGTACACATTGTCGCCGCCTGGCACAAGTGCGAGTCTCTCTTCAAGAACAGAAGATGCAGTGTTAACAGTGTTGGTAGTCATATTGAGAATAAATACTATGGAATCGGGACCAGGGTTTGGCACAGCTACACCTGCCGGTATTTATAGTTTGGCAGCCGCCCGATGATCGCCGCCAACCACCCTGTTTCTTACGGGCGAGTAACGGAAATTTTGCAAGCACGGCCTGGCTGGAATCAGCAAATGTGTCAAATCAAGGCATGTCGCATGCATAACCGGATAATCACCGGGCTTCCCGAACCAGAAAATGCTGCCCGCGATAACATTTTTTCTGCCACTTATCGGGCGAAAAAGACATGAGCCGATATGCGTTTCATGGGCCCTTTATTTTTTGTACCCTGGCTTATTGTCGTGGCCAACTAGCTTATCCTGGAACAATTGTTCCAGTGAAACGGCTTTTGCGCGGAGCGGTGTTTCACCGTTGCCCGGCGTCGTTATCTGTCTAGCAAGAGAGCACTGGCAGCTGAGACCGCAGAGCGGGCTGCGCTCGACTAAATGGACCCAAGCGATGGACCCAAGCGAGGCTCAAGCGAATGGGCCGGTCAAGCAAGTCGGTCAAGCAAGTCGGTCAACAGGTTTGGAAGCAACAAACCGGCCAATAAGTCCGGTAAGCACAAGCAACCCTGGGTAAGCGGACACTCCCGAGCCAGGCAATAAGCAGTCCTGAGTCAAACAAGCCTCCTGAGTCAGGGCCCCTGAGTCACAAATAAGCACCGGCGCATTGCTGGCGGCCCGATCACAATTTATAAGACCCGGTGTCTGCCTCGTCCGCCAACCACTTGGGGACAAACACCAAGCCCTCCTGGTTGAAGCTGGCCACTAGCTTGCCGTCCAAGGTGTACGCCTGGCAGCGGCACAACACCCGGTCGTTGGCGAGACGCGAGAAGCAGTAGTCCACGAACAACCAGCTGGTGGCGTCGAAGTCGGTGTCGTGGAACCACACCGAGTGGTCCAAGCTGACCCGGAAATATTCAAGGGTCCGGGGCAGCAACGGGAGCCCCATGGACTTCAGCAACGAGCTCAAGTACACCGCGTCGCTGAGATAGGTGAGACACGCCATGTTGACCTTCAGCCGGTTCTGGCTGAGGTCCAAGTTGTCGTTGATGCGAATGAAGTGGCCAAACTCGCGCTGGCCGGCGGTTTCCACTTTGGCGTACGACATCATTTCGGGCGGTGTCACGCTCTCAATCAACCCGTTGAGCGACTTGAGCAGCTTCAACTTGTCCACCTGGTGGCGGTACTTGTTCAAGAAGTAGTGCGGGCTGCGCTGGAACTCGTACGGCACCGCGGCCTTTGGGTCCACCACGGGGTCCTGCTGCAGCTGCTGGGCAAACAAGCGCTTGCGCACCTCGATCGAGTTGTTGCGTGTGAACGACACCAGAAGGAAGAAACAGAGCTTGTTGGTGGTGGCGTTGTACCCGCTCACCATGCGGTTGCAGTAGTTGCGGCCGTCGCTGGCCTTCTCGACCTCCCAGCGGGTGGGCTGCTCGGTCGAGCCCGCCTTGAGGAAGTACGAGTGGAGCGAGTGGGGCGAGTACTCGGGGCCGGGCACCGTCTCCCACGCCGCCAAGAGCGCCTGGGTCACTAGCTCGCCGCCGTAGGCGCCCCGCGCCGACGGCCGGTAGCGCTCGAGCGGGTACTTGCCGGTGAACACGGCGCGCTGGGCCGTGGTTTCCACGGGCACCAACGCGAACTTCTCTTCCATCACAGAAGTGTCTGGCTTGCAGTAGGTGGTTTCCGACATCGCTAACAAACGGTGATTTCTCTGCGGGTCTAACTTTGAAGAGAACGGGGCTGATATACCAGTGGTGAGTTATCGGAAAGAAAACAAGTAAGATATTCGAGATCTTTGAGATTCAGTTGAGATTTATAAGACCGCCCCGATTATTATTTTCGCTTGGGTTTTTATGTACCGAGGAACAATTCGCCAGAAGTCAAAATCGCATGGAAGCTCGAAATCGCATTTACGAGCTGGGCCTGTGATTCCAGAAAAAAATGACAGGCTTCGACAAGTTGCTTTTGCCAGTGGCTGTACAACAACTTTGTGAGCGTGCACCGACAGGGGCAGTTGCTTTGCAAGTTTAGTGGGTGGCTGCAGCCGTGTGGGCAGGTGTCTCAGATAAGCGGCGGCGGCTGGGCGGCTGGACTTAGGAACAACGGAGTGCGGATGGTTATTTTTCAGCCAGCAATTATCACAGGCTGCTTCTAGCTGGGGAAACAGCCAAAAGCAAACGGCAGCGTCGCTGGTTTAAATCCCAGTGACAGATTTGACGGGCAACTGGGGGGCTATAATCGAGGGGCATTTCTCGTACTTGACAGCTCGTAATTGACTAGCCAGTGCCAGTCTCTGGAGGGGTTCAATTACGAGCTTCACGGCACAACCACGCGGCCCACGGCAGTCGGTTCCAGCCGAGCCAAGACCGGCTGCAATTGCCCAGGCCGCCGGGCGCCGTCCCTTGCCAGCCACAGTGGTTGGCAGCTGCGTCCGGTGCTTCTCAAGCGCATTCCCCAAGCACAGCTCCTGCCCTGCAGCACTTGCCATGTCCACAGACACTTGCAGGAAAACTCCACATGCACTGGCCAGTTACACTACAAGTAATTGTAACGGAAGGGACACCCGCCTCTTGCAGCACCCACCCCGTTACTCCGCTGCATCTGACTGCGTATCACTCGGCGCATCTCATCTACCAACGTTTCTATTAATAAATATATTGCATGCACACTATAATTTAGCCTTTAACTCGTGGCCACTGTGGAAAAACACCAAGCCTTCCTGCACTATGCTGGCAAACATCTTCCCGTTCTGGTCATAGTAGTCCCCCTGGAGCAACACCCGGTTGTTGCAGAACCGAGGTGCCCGAAAGTTGAAAAAAATCCACTGGGTTGGATCAAACTCGTCGTCGTGGAAAAACACGGTGTGGTCCAAACTGACACTGAAAAAATGGTCTCCCTTGCCGCCGCTCGACCCGACCCCGCTGGCGTCGGACACCGGCAAATGCAAGAGATTGGAGAGCGACGTGAGAAACAACGAGTCGCTGACGGCGCCAAAACCGGCGTACTTAAATTTCTGGGCCTCGGCACTTGAGTTCAAATGCTCATCGTCTATCTTGATCCAAAACGAAAGATCGCGGTCCCCGGCGCCTTTGTTGATCTGGGAGTTGTCCATCTTGGGATCGACGAAGTTGGGAGGGAACTTGTGGTGGAGCGTCTTGGTGTGGTCGTGGACACTTAACTTCAAGTCGGTGTGGCGGTACTGGTAGAAAGTTTTCGGAACCGATCTCTGAAACTCAAATGGACTCAGCACCTTCCCGGCCTTGTCGCCTTGGTCCTTGTATGCTTTGGCCTGCTTGGCCAATGAGTTCTTCTGGGTGAGCGAGATCATCACCATGTACTTCAATTGCTTTTTTTGGCTCACACGGACCAACCGGTTGGCAAAATTCTTGCCGTCGCTCACCTTCTCCACCAGGTAGTCACAGGGGATTGAGTCATCGCCGGCCTTGACGAAATAGGAGTGCAATGAGTGAGGCGTGAACCCAGCCGGCACCGTTTCGAGAGCAGCCAAAATGGCCTGTCCACAGAGATTGCCTCCGTAGACACCACGTGAATGGAGCGAAGGCTTGGTGAGAGCGCTGACACCAGTGAACTCGGTCTCAGACACCCTCTGGAGCCCAAACTTGGCTTCAAGTTTCGATTGGGGTTTGATCGCAGCTTCAACAGACATTGGCAAGTAACGAGCAACCTAAAAAAACGCAAACATTTGCATTTATATAGTTTCGGATAATCTGAAACCCATCAGCGAGATAATGCAGGATCCGGTTAAAAATGATGGCGGCCCAAAGTGTGGTTGGGTTTTTTTTTTACTTTTGTATGGCGTTTTGCTGTGATTTATTGCCAGGCATCGCGTGCTAACCCCGGTTCGTGCATGTGCTCGCCATTTTACCGAGGTTGAAATAACACCCGTACCGCCATAGTATAATGGATGCGAAATGCAACCGTTTACCCAACAATCGGCTGCTATCGCTGCCGAGCTCTTCACACACCCTGGTTTCTCTGAGGCGTTTGGTCCGTGAAGCGGGGCCCAGAAGGTATGACAAGGAACGCGTATCATTGTGGACAGAGCCAGGAGGCCGCGTGGCTCAGATCTTGGCCCGGTCGGGGACCCCACGGTACAAGTAGGTCAAGCCCTCTTGTATGACGGTGGCCACCGCCTTGCCCTTCTTGTTGTAGAAGTAGCCGCGCAACAACGACCGGTTGTTCAGCACCCGCTTCCACTGGTAGGTCAACATGAGCCACTCCATCGAGAGATCAAAGTCGTCCTCGTCGTCAAAATGGAAGTACAAGTGGTGGTCCAACGACATGGCATTGTAGTGGAAAATGTGGAGCATGTTGATCGAGGTGTGGAGCAACTGCTTGGCGTCCCGCGACTCGTCGTACTCCATGAACGGGTTGTCGATGGTGGGGTTCCAGTTCAAGTGCAACACCCGAGCCATGGTGGTGAGGAGCGCCGAGTCACTCAAGTCGGCCAACCCAATGTAGTTGTTGACGGCCTTGTTGACAAACGGCTTGCGGTTCAAGTCGTTCACACCCCGGTTGCTGTCGTCCTCTTCGTCCTCGTTGGAGACCCGGCCTCCCTGGTTGATGCCGCTCCACACCGTGATCCACCGTTCCAGCGGTGGCTTTGCTTTCTCCTCGGGGCACAAGTTGAAGTCCTCGAACTCGGCCGAGTACGCGTTGCGGATGTAGTCGGTGTGCTCAATCAACTTCAATTGATCTGGATTGGGGTACTTGTAGAACAAGCTGTTGGGCGGTAACTGTTCGTCCAAGTTGTTGGAGTCCCACCGGTAGTTCAACAGGTGTTTCTGGCGGTGCCCCTTGCGCACAAGCGACACCAATGCATTGAACATCACCTTGCCCTTCTGGGTCACCTTGATCCACCGCTGGGCAAAATTGCGGCCCTCGTGCAACTGGCTCACCTCGTAGTTCATCGGCACCTTGGCATTGCCGGCGCCCACGAAAAACAGGTGGAACGAGTCAGGCACAAACCCCTCGGGGGCCAGCTCCATTGCCACCAAGAGCGTCTGAGCTACCGTGTGGCCTCCGTAAACGCCTCGAGCGGCAGGAATGGGGAGCAATAGCGGGTGGGCTCCGACATAGTGGGTGTCGTCAATTTTGATCACCCGAAACGCCTCCTGGAAGTCGTGCACGGTGTCTTGCTGGGACGTAGACATGGCTGGTTGTTGTCTGGTGGAATTGGTGGTGCTGCTGTAGAGCTGTAGTGGTTTTTTCTAACTAGGTATGTCGGTATACTTATATATCGTCTTGGTGTTGCCCCGCAAAATCTTTAATGCGTGCCTGTGATATTTGGAACATATACGAATCCTGGAGGTCGCATCCGTGCCGCACCCATGGTCCTCAACCATGTTGTTACACCATGTGAATTAGGGCACTCGAGGTTCCTGTTAACCCCTAGAGCTGCCCGGGCGTGGCAATTGGTGTCTATTTATGTCTATACAGCAGGCACAAAACGGCCATGGGGGTTTCTCGGGAGTTTCCGTAAACTTAATTTTCATCAGTTTTCCACGGAAAAGCACTCGTACGATCCGGTGCCAAAGGAGCGCCGGTCGCCGATGCCATACAAAGTGCCGCCTGTTGTTTGAGTGGCTGCCAATGGTGTGGCGTGAAGTGTCGGTGCCTGTATAGCCGGCTGGCTTGCTTATGCGGATGGCTGAAGGTCTAGCCAAAATTGATGTCGAACCGCTCGTTGAACTTGCGAGAAACCTCCGCCTGGTCCTCTTTCTCCCCGGTGACGAGCCTCCAGTCCCGCTGACGGGCTAGGAGCCGCTGCGTTGGCGGCTCGTTTCGAAGCGCAATGACAGACTCTACTTTTGCGGCCGGCGCCGCTGGCGCCTGGGTCCTCATTGTAGACACCGAGTAGGAGTTGGTCCGACTGTACTTGGGGAGTTGCTGGTTTCCACGCGTCCCGACCTGGTTGTATTTGCGCTGCTTCATCAATAAGTCCGCCTGGCGGTCCTCTTTCTCTTCTGCCTCTTCCTCTAGCGGCGACTGGCCGGGTTGGCCCTGGTCCAGGTCCAATTCGAGCGGCTGCAATCCAAGGAGCTGCCTCTGGGTGTCATTTAACGGGAGGTCCCGACACTGGTCCTGAGGCTTGACGAGCTTGAAAATGGCTAGCACCATGTTCAATATCAACAAAAGCTCCACCAGCTTTAATGCTATGATTCCGTAATGCCGCCAGGTCTCCAGATTCTGTTGGCTCTTCTTGTTCTCCTGTGACAACACGCGATTGATGCTGCGCATGTTGGCGTCCTGATTGGCTTCAACAACCACCCACAAATAATCGACGAGAGCAATCAAGATCCGCACACTAACGAACAAGATCACGTTGATTCTGAACTTCTTGAACTGCGTCTGCTTGTTCACCTGTCTGCTCAATGCTGTCTTCACCACTGGATTCACCCACTCACCAGTAGGGTGCAAGCCGGCACGATCGTCGTCCGACAACTCTTCGTCGTCGTCTGCCAGGGCAGTCCGCTGCTCGCGGATTATGATCGGGTTTCTGTTCATGCTTTTCGAGTCGCTGGGGGGAAGAAACTTCTTGAATCCGTACTGGCTGCTGGCGCTGGGAGGCTTGTAGTAGATAGGTTCTTTCTGCCCTTGGTCCTCTTTCAGTTGGGACTTCTTAACACTTGTGCTCAGTATGGAGGCTAAGTGTTGGTTCAAGTCATTAAGAGGCGTCAATAGGTCTTTTCGTGAAACATTCTGGGGGGAAAGCGACACATCGCTTCCACTGTGTTCATCTAGAAGGTTATGCAATTGATACCGCCGTAACGGGGACCCGCCGGTCTCGCGTGAAAACGACTTGACCGGCGTCGAGAACACGTCGCTTTCGTTAATGAATGACATCCCTGTTGGAAGTATGAATGCGTATGCTAAAAATGGTGGTGATCTACTAAATTTCGAAAATTGTTTGTTGATGCTGTTGATGAACTGGACTGGACACCCGTACACCCGTACACCTCGATTTATACTACTATCTATGGGAACTTATTCAAGTCAGCCAACGGCACTACCGACGGACGGCCGTGGGCACACTGAAGCGGCATCTCGCATCTGCTCAACTGCTGTAGTAAGAAGCGCATCTCCGCGTCACTCAATTTGTCGCCAAACATAATGGAAGAGCGACAGGCCTTCGAATTAAGCGTATCGACAATGATTTTGGGCATGTCATTAACTTGTAGCATCCAGGGCACTTTGCGCCAATGCCTTGCTTTTTGTCGAGAGTTCAAGTCACCTATATGGCGCTCAATACCATGCTGGATTGACTCTGGGTCTTTGTCTATCAATAATCTCGGTAAGTGAGTGATAACCACCGGATCGATCGAAAAGTTGACGCCAAACCGCACAAATACCTCTCGGTAATGTGAAAGCAGTAGTGTATCCTGTCTCGATAGCTGTAGCTCTATTGGAGAGGGTAGCAGTACACAGAGATTAGCTTCACTTGACACCTTTGACGCAAACGTTCGGTAGAGCTCTTCCACTCTGATCCTCTCATCACATGCGTGCTGGTCTATGGCGATCAATGCTTTGGTTGTGGCACTTTTGGCCGACAAAAGCAAAAATTTGTCGTACACTTGCCCAAGAAGTATATGGTTGGCCTCCTCAAGAAATCTTCTGTCTATTTGGAGGTCAGATACTGACTGGACACTCTCTGAGGCGCACAGCTTTTTGGTTGGCGAAGTGGTTGAGTCGGCATCGGCTTTACGTTTGCTGGGACTGGGGGTCGGGGTTCTTACCATTTCGTTGATTCGTAGGTCGAACCCGTGATGCGAAAGGAAGCTGGAAAGAACATTCAGTAGCATCCTAAAGAGCACATTCCATTGGGTGGTTTTTACTTGAGCGTCAAAACCATCGTGGAGCACGGCGCCAGACAACTCAGCCGAAGTAAAATGAATGACAAACACCGGGAACAACTGTCTCGACAGACCGCCAAAACTGGATGACACGAACATGCGGTTCAAAGCCCGTGAATCCGCGTCCAGAATAGTCACGGGGCGACGATTGACAAAACAGAACTGGAAACGACTGGTCGCAGCCGGCTCTAGCCCCACGACGCCCTCCAACTCGAAGCCCTTGAATGACGCACATACGGTTTCGTACGACTCCGGGAGCCCGTCGCGGTAAACCAGACGGAGAAGCTGAGGAAGCCAGTTTTCCAGAACTTGAATGTCGAGAAGGGTGCCTGTCTCTGTGGTGAGGTTCACACTGCAGGGATGCGCAGCCAAACAGTTAAAAATGAGGTCTTTCAACTCGGCTTCACGGTCACGAACGTCTCGCTGGAGCTCGTGTGCCCTTCTGGCCGGTGTGTACTGGAAGAGGCGGTCGAACGCCACGCGGGTCCCGTCTGAGGCCAATTCCTCGCCGCCATTGAGGGAGCGGATCTGGTTCTGAAACCTGACCGAGCTCGTCTGGCCGGCACGTCTTGTGGCCACGGCAATGTCGGCCGAGTCGATCAATGCGTGGAGGGCCTCACCCCGGAACCCGAAGGAAGAGATGCGGTCCAAGTCCTCGAAGCGGCGCAACTTCGACGTGGCGTGACGGGTGCCCACGAGACGCAATTCCTGGGGTGCCATGCCCGAGCCATTGTCTGTCACTGTGGCCGACAACTGGTGCAAGTCGGCCGATATCGAGACCCTGGTGGCGCCGGCGTCTAGACTGTTGTGGACCAACTCCCGCACGGCGTCGACGAACGAGGCGAGCGTCCGCTGGGCGTGGAGCCTGCTGGCCACGGAATCCTTGAGCTGTCGTATTTCCATGGCATATTAGAAGCGGTTCTGAAAGAAAGCAGTGGTTGTAAAAGAAGATGCTTTTGCTGAATTCACTATGAGAAAAGCGAAGATTGTAAGCCTGCTTGTGTGCAGTACGATAAGATAAAACCTGATTTAGTCTCAATCTGAAACCAGTTTGAATTACAACAAATATACACTTATACTCAATTCTTGCTTCTTACACGTTTTGTTATTTAATTCAAGACACTGCATTCGAACACCAGTTTGCTAAGCTGCTGTTCTAATACACACACATGGCATCAGTGGACCACTTGGCGCTGCTGGGCACCCACACCGTATGTTGAATGGGAGTCATAAATCGCTTCGTACTAACACCAGACCAGATTGGATGGGATGAGGCGGCCCAGGTCGAGCTTGAACGGTACTTGCACGAGCGGCTGCTCTGGCCTGAGCTCCCGAGCGACTACCGGGCCCGAATAGCGTGGGACGAGGTTGCCGGGCGCGTCAAGGCTCCCGACATCGAGTTCGTTCAGATGAAGGTGGACCAGTTGTACCATCAGCATTTGGTGGAGCAGCTTCTGCGCCCGTGGGATCCACGGAAGCGCTGGAGCGACCGGGCGGATCCGCTCACGGTCCAAGTGCAAGGCTACGTGGACCAATTGCAGCTCCAGCCGTTTGGGGAAGACGACGAAGTGGCGTCAGATGCACGTGGACTCGATGAGACCCAGCCTGAAGTGTCTCCGGTGCCAGCGGCAACACGGGAGAGCATAGCCACGTACGACGCCGCTCCCACTCGCAGCACAATTGGCGCCCGCGATGCTGTTGC
This sequence comes from Hyphopichia homilentoma, assembly GCA_001599095.1. NCBI lineage: Eukaryota > Fungi > Ascomycota > Pichiomycetes > Serinales > Debaryomycetaceae > Hyphopichia > Hyphopichia homilentoma. Next base: position 1,248,620 of record BCGB01000002.1, on the reverse strand, counting down.
CGGAGGCCGGACGGCTCTGGAGTCGGCTGCTTTGAAGCAACGGCGCATGTCGCTAGACCTAATGCATTTGAATCCCGGCTTCTCCAAGAGGAGCCCCACGGCGCCTTCGCATAGACGCAGCACTAGCTCAGGCAAGCCGGCCGCCGCGTCGACCAGTAACGTGAATGTGATTGCCCGGGCCGAGATCACCACCAAGAAGGCGTCTGACTTCAACCAGTTCACTCCCGGCAAGGTTCTGATCAAGAATCGGTTGAAAGACGTGCTGAAGCGGTTCCGGCTCTCCTTCAGCAAGCCGTCGGACGAGCGGCCCAGCATTGCCCCGGTGCAGCCCCTGGGCCGTGTCCTGGTGGCCGAGAAGAAGGCACGCAGAGTGTCGATGGTGGGCGAAAACTTGCCGATGTACATTCGGCAGCAGCTTGAGCCCCAGAAACCGCAGGGCCCAGAGGAGGCACATGCCAGTACCGCCAGTGATGCCGCCGCTGGCGACCTTAGCGAGGCGCTAGACGCTGAAGACGACGAACAGCATTCGAAGAAGGCCACGCGAGTGAACAACGTGTTGGCCAACTCGCAGTCGTTGTACAGCCATGCCAGGTACCAGGCGGCGCCGAGCCAGACCGACTCGTCGTTGGGGAACTACACCTCGGAGAATGACCGAGAGTACATTCTGCCCACCCTGTTCACCAAGTACTACGAGGGCAGTTCCGACAGCAACGGCGAGGACGGGGAGGACGTTGACTTCATCAACGTTGACCTCGACGAGGAGGATGACTATTTGTTCAAGACATGACGCGGACGCTTCAACGGAGCTACAGAGGAGAAGAATGCATTGCTTAATGTACATAATGATGGCAGGGATGCTGAGTGTAGTGTGGGGCGACTTTGGCGAGGCCTATATGGCCGGCTTGGCGGCCCTGATCGCGGACAAGCTGTACTCGTACACGAACAAGGAGATGGCGCTGGTGGGCGCCGTCTTCAACACGCTGATGCCAAACCCGCGGTAGAAGCCGAGCACGCCCTCCAGGCGCAAGATGGACTTGAAGTTGCGCCAGGCGCCCGCCGGGGCCAAGTCCTGCTCGACGATGCTGATCACCTGGATGCGTTTGCGGAGGGTGTCGAGCGGAAAAGTGGCGGCCTTGGCCGAGGCGCCGGCCACGAGGCCGCAGAAGCCCTCGATGAACGGCACGTCGTTGTAGCGGTGCAGAAGCGAGCGGGCGAGCTCGTAGGCCCAGAACATGAGGCCGGTGTTGGCGGCCACCGAGAGCAACGTGGGCCGGATGCCGGCGAAGAACCCGCCCGCGCCGCCGTTGGCCCAGATGCGGCCGATGGTGCGCGCCATCAGGAGGAACTCGCGCGACGAGTTGGCGGCAAGCCGGGTGCGGAGCAAGTCGAACGGGTAGGTGGTCAAGGTGGACGCGATGCCCAGGCCGCAGCCAAGCAACAACGGGCTGGCGTGCGGCAGCAACCGGGCCCACGGGTACTGCTGCTCGAGCGACGCCGCCGCCCGGTTGAGGGCGGCATACGAGGCGAACTGGGTGGCCCCGTACAAGATGTACATGATCTCGGCGGGGACATTGCCCTTCCAGAGCGCCGACACGCCCTCGTTGCGCAAGAGCAGCCTGGCGGTCTCGGCGGCGCCCACGCGGCGGCCAAGCACCAGCCGCTGCACTTGGAGCCGGATCTTGATGGTGTCTAAAGGAGCGGTGACCGCCCTGGCGAGGTTAGTAGCGGATGGCGGCACGGCTAGCGGCCCACGTACCTGGCGACGGCGCCGGAGACCGACCCGGCGGCGGCGGACTCGCCCGCCGACACGTCCGAGCCTTTCTGGAGATGGTCTTCGCGGGGCATCGGGAACAAGGAGTTGTTGTTGGTGTTTTGAAAGCAACGATGAGTTTTTCGCGGACTTAATTGTGCGGGCCAGGCGCCCGGGGCGAGTGGCCGGGGCGGGACCGGCTGGACTCGGCCGGCGCTGGGCCGAGGACCGGTGGCAGCGCTCGACGTGGAGCAGAATCTGGCTGCTCGTGTTGGCAGCCTGTGCATGTTGGCAGCCTGCTCGCGTTGGCAGCCTGGCCGGTGTGCCCTGATTGCTGCTGTGCTTCGTAATTCGCAGCCATCTAGTAATTGGGCAGATACCATGAAATGGCAATCGGGCAGCTCGAGCAGCATTGGCAGGTGCAAGTGCTCATATGAGCTCAATGGGCGCCTGTAATTACAGAATTGCCAGGTGTCCGAGGTTACAGCCTACAGATTGAAACCATCAAATGGGAAGTTACGATAGTTATACAGACGGAGAAACTGCCATTCGTGCATCTCGCCACGGCAGCACTGTGGACTGAGTGCACGGCGCCATTGCCCACTTTGCCATACCCCCTCTGCCACCCGTCAGTACTCGCTCAACACCTGCTTCAAGATGTCCGGGTACCACCGAGCGCTGACGTCCTGGTGGCTCTTGATGCGGTTGCGGAACACCGAGTGCCCCACCGGCTCCTTGGCCACGTCGGGCTGGTACTGGAAGCCGACGTCCACGCCCCACTGCTCGATCTTGGCGTCGCGCCGGTCGCGGAGCGCCAACACCTCGGCCGGGATGCCGTCGAGCTGGACCTTGTGGCTGTCGAGGTTGATGGTCTGGAAGAACGGGATCGAGATGCGGGTGCCCAGCCCCGGCTGCGGCGTGAGCACCCGGTGGATGGTGGCCTTGCACACGCCTTGCGAGATGGCCTCCATCGTCTGCCCGTTGTTGACCACGAGCGTGTTGGCGATGTTGGGCACCGTGATCCAGTCGCCGGCGAAGTTCTGCACCTGGAGCGACTGCTGGTGCCCCGTGGCCTGGTAGATGTAGGTGAGGAGGTCCAGGTCGCGGTGCGGGCCGCAGCCTTGGCCCGAGTGCGGGTCGCGCGGTTCCAGCGCCCCCGGCCCGGCCGACTCAAGCTGGTCGGCGTCCGGGTACGCAATCAACTTCATCTTGCACTGCTGGTTGGGCTTGAAGTAGCCGTCCAACGCCAGCGGCGGCAACCCGACCGCCTCGGCCACCAACCGGCGGAACACGGTGGCGAGCGCCGTCATGCGGGCGATCCAGTGCTCCACCGCCGGCCGGAACCGCGGCGCCCGCGCCGGGTCGGGCCAGAGATTGGGGCCCTCGATGTTGCGGTACACGGGCTCGCCCGGTGCCGGGGCCGGGAGCTCGGTGGCCAAGTCGATCTGCTCGCGCCAGTCGATGCGCTTGGCGGTGATCTCGTTGGCGAGCCGGGTGTAGCCCAAGAAGTGCGGCGAGTGGATCATCTCGCACGCCTGCTTCACCTCCAGCGGGAGGCTGAAGAACTCGAGCGCCTGCTGCTTGATGAGCTCGTGGTCCTCGCGCGACGGGCCCACCGACTCGTAGTTGCGGAGAAGAAGGAACCCGACGTTGACGAGCGCCTGCCGGAGCTGGGCGAGAAACGCCGGCTTGGTGGCGGGGTCGAACGCTAGACTGAGGTCGAGAATCGGGATCTCCAGGAACGACATGGCCGATATAACCTCTGTGGAAGAAGGTAGTGCTGGGTCTCAGAAGCTGTCTAGTCAGAGATGAGCCACACCGAGTCAGAAAGCTGAGTCTGTACTGGCTAACAGTTCGTAAGTTGGCTCCTGGCTGCAGATTGGAGCTAGCGACCCTGACAATTACCAGTGAATTGAAGTCTGAGCTGAGTGGCCTTTTCGTGGGGAATTATTAATCGCAACTCTCGAGCCACAGTTGCAAATTAGCCAACCCAATGGCACACCACCGCCCGCACAACCGGCACGACGAACCCGCCCCCGCGTCGTCCGGCCGCTGGATGCAGCGGGCGCTTCCGGCGCCCGCCCACCACACCGCCGACCTCTTACGCCTGCCCAGTCCATCGCTGCCGGTGATCCGGTCACGTGACCACCCTTCAACTCCCCATTCTGCTCCCACCACTGTCCTACCGGCACTAGGAGCTGGCCTGCTCTCAGCTGCCGCCGTACCAGGCCGCCACATCCACCCCTCGGCCACGCCCACTGGTGCCCGGCCCCGCCGCTGTAGCGCTTCTTCTCAGTTCTCTTATCTTCCATCGACTGGCGCTGCCACCCGTGCACCAGCGCCTTCGACACGAGTGATGAAAATTATTGCCAACAAGTAATATATCGCCAACATGCCTCTTGTCAACAACGCCGCCATCAAGGACGCCGAGCTCCTTGTGCCCAAGTCGTTGGTGCTCAGGCCGTGGGTGTGGCCGTTTGCCATCGTGTATCCGGTGTTTCTCCAGATATACACCCAGCATTATGACACCTACATTGGTGGATCCGAGTGGACGTTTGTCTACTTGATCACCATCATCTCGCTCAACTTGTTGTTCTGGTTGATGCCCCACTGGAACATCAACATTGACGCCCAGTTCAACTACTCCCCTGTCAAGTCCATTGCCGAAGCCTCCCACATCAAGATCACTCCCGCCCCAAACTCGGGCGTGGGCCAGATCTGTGAAATTGTCAGAGAAACGTTCGCCGATGGCGAACGCCAAGTCTCGTTCTTGTACCAGAAGAGACGCCACTTGTTCCACGAGGAGCTGCAGTGGTTCTCGCCTCCCGAGTTCGTGTTTGACGAGTTGCCTCCTTTGCAGTTGTTCCAGCAGTCCACCGGGTTGTCGGGAGACTTGGAGAAACTCAGACGTAACTACGGCGAAAACCGGTTCGACATCCCGATCCCAACTTTCCTTGAGTTGTTCAAAGAACACGCAGTGGCTCCGTTCTTCGTGTTCCAGATCTTCTCGGTGGCCTTGTGGTGCATGGACGAACAATGGTACTACTCGCTCTTCTCGCTTTTCATGTTGGTGTCTTTCGAGATGACCACCGTGTTCCAGAGAAGAACTACCATGTCTGAGTTCCAGTCCATGGGTATCAAGCCTTACTCCATCTATGTTTACAGAGACGCTACCTGGCAAGAAGTCGAGACCAACCAGCTTTTACCTGGGGACTTGGTCTCGGTCACTCGCACCAACGAAGACTCTGCCATCCCTTGTGACTTGTTGTTGCTCGACGGCTCCGCCATTGTCAACGAAGCTATGTTGTCTGGTGAATCGACCCCATTGTTGAAAGAGTCTATCAAATTGAGACCCTCCGACGAAAGCTTGCAACCAGAAGGCATCGACAAAAACTCGTTGTTACACGGTGGTACCATGGCTTTGCAAGTGACCAAGCCTGAAAACCCAGTTGTGCCAGTGGCCCCAGATAATGGTGCTTTGGCTTATGTTGCCAAGACCGGTTTCGAGACTTCCCAGGGCTCTTTGGTCAGAATGATGATATTCTCTAGTGAAAGAGTCTCTGTTGGTAACAAAGAAGCCTTCATGTTCATCTTGTTCCTCCTTGTCTTTGCCATCATCGCCTCCTGGTACGTTTGGGTTGAAGGTACCAAGATGGGCCGTATCCAATCCAAATTAATCTTGGACTGTATCATTGTGATCACCTCGGTTGTCCCTCCTGAGTTGCCCATGGAATTGACCATGGCTGTCAACTCCTCGTTGTCTGCTTTGCAGAAGTACTACATCTACTGTACTGAACCCTTCAGAATTCCTTTGGCCGGTAGAATTGACGTCTGTTGTTTCGATAAAACCGGAACTTTGACCGCCGAAGACTTGGTTTTCGAAGGCTTGGCCGGTTTCAACAAAAACGATATCCACCACTTATACACCTGCAGCGAGGCTCCAGTTACGACTTCCTACATTTTGGGCTCCTGTCACGCTTTGGTCAAATTGGACGACGGCGAAGTTGTCGGTGACCCAATGGAACAGGCCACTTTGAAGGCTGCTCATTGGGTTGTTGGCAACAAGGACACGGTGGAAAGAAGTAAAGACGCTGGCAAGAAAGAGAAGATTAAGATTTTACGTCGTTTCCAATTCTCGTCTGCTTTGAAAAGATCCTCGGCAATCACTTCTGTCAGTTCTGTTCCAAACAAAAACTTTGTTGCTGTGAAAGGTGCTCCTGAAACCATTCGTTCCATGTTGGTCGACGCCCCTGAAAACTATGAAGAGATCTACAAGTCGTTCACCAAATCTGGTTCTCGTGTTTTGGCCCTTGCTTACAAGTACTTGGACTCTAGTGTCAATGTGATTAAAGTCAATAGAAAAGACGTTGAGTCCAAGTTGCAGTTCGGTGGTTTCATTGTTTTCCATTGTCCTTTGAAGAATGACGCTGTCGAAACCATTAAGATGTTAAATGAATCCTCCCATCGTTCCGTGATGATTACTGGTGATAATCCATTGACCGCCTGTCATGTTGCCAAAGAAGTGGCCATCACCACCAAAGATGTTTTGATTTTGGACGCTCCTGAAGAACACCACGAAGTCGGTGACGAAAATTTGGTTTGGAGAAATGTGGAAGAATCCGTGGTCATTCCTTTCAGAAGTACTGACAGTATTGACTTGGAGTTGTTCCAGAAGCACGACATTTGTATCACCGGTTATGCCTTGACTCATTTGAGTGAACACGTTCAAATCTTAGATTTGCTCAAGCACACTTGGGTCTATGCAAGAGTTTCCCCTGCCCAAAAAGAGTTCATTTTGACCTCTTTGAAAGATGCTGGATACGCCACCTTAATGTGTGGTGATGGTACCAACGACGTGGGAGCATTAAAACAAGCCCATATTGGTGTTGCTCTCTTGAACGGTACTGAAGAAGGTATGAAGAAGATTGCTGAAAACAGAAAAATCGAAGCCCAAAGGACCATCTACGACAAACAAGTTCAATTATTTGCAAACTGGAATCGTCCTCCACCACCAGTCCCCCCATTGATTGCTCATTTGTACCCACCTGGACCTTCCAATCCTAAATACTTGGAAGCCATGGAGAAGAAGGGCGTTGAAATTACTCCTGAGTTAAAGAAAACGGTTGAATTGGCCAACAAGCATGGTGGTGCCATTCCAAAAGCTGTCGGTGATGGCAATAAAGGTCCAAACAATATGGCCGATGCTTTCTTGGGTGCGTTGAACGATGCCGAAGAGGAGGACGAAACCCCTACTTTGAAGCTTGGTGATGCCTCGGTTGCTGCTCCATTCACTTCTAAATTGTCGTCTGTTTCCACCGTTACTCACATCATTCGTCAAGGTCGTTGTGCATTGGTTTCCACCATTCAAATGTACAAGATTTTGGCTTTGAACTGTTTGATCTCTGCCTACTCGTTGTCTGTTTTGTACTTGGCCGGTATCAAATTTGGTGATGGCCAGGCCACCATTTCAGGTATTCTTTTGTCTGTTTGTTTCTTGAGTATTTCCCGTGGTAAGCCAATTGAAAAATTATCCAAGGAGAGACCACAAGACGGTATTTTCAACATTTACATCATGGGTTCTATTCTTGGTCAATTTGCAGTTCACATTGTCACCTTGATCTACATCACCAGAGAAATCTATAATTTGGAACCAAGAGAGCCTCAGGTTGACTTGGACAAAACCTTCAGTCCTTCCTTGTTGAACACCGGTATGTTCTTGTTGCAATTGGCCCAGCAGGTGTCTACTTTTGCCGTCAACTACCAAGGTTTGCCATTCAGAGAAAGCATCAAGGACAACAAGGGTATGTACTACGGTTTGTTGGGTGTTGCTGGATTGGCTCTTGCTGGATCCACCGAATTTTTCCCTGAATTGAATGAGCAAATGCAGTTTGTCAAGATGGACTATGTTTTCAAGACTAAATTGACCAGCTGTATCTTGGCTGATTTGGGTGTGACTTGGGCAATTGAGTTGACTCTCAAGTACTTCTTCATGAATTCGGCACCTGCTGACATTGCTTTGAGAGACGACTAGTCGCGTCTACTTTTTTTTTATAGATAAAGTTTGAATCTTTCGTTATAAACAATCACTTGATGTTGATGCAGATTCGTGAATTATAAATACACAATTATTTGATGCCAATGCAGATTAAGGTTTTAGTAGTGGTAAGTCGTCGGCTCGACTAAGGCTGGACACTCGAAGAGTCGAGACCTCTCCTCTGGTGACAATCTCCATTTTGCCCGTCTTCAATCTCAGCACGATCTCGATGATGATGTCCTTGATTTCGTCTTTCCCGATGGGGTAGTCTAGAGAGTCCTCGACTTGGTCTATTAGCTTGGACATGAGGACCCGCTTGTCGCTGGACTTGTCCTTCTCCTTTGGGCCCTGCAACTCGTAGATTATGTTGTAGATCGACACCAACTTACCATTGATGAAATTCTGGTACCTGACTTGCGGGGTGTTTGCGGCGTTCTGCTCTTTGTTCAATTTTTCTTTCAACTTGATGCGTTCTAGAAGGGAAAGCCCCGACTTCAGCTGCTCTTCCTTCTCGTCTCTCGACTTGAGCACGTACTGAGACAGGTCGTTCTTCAAACCCCGCATCATCTGCGATCTCCTGGTGGGGGACGGAGATGCAGACGAGCTGGGCAGGCCGTTGGTGGAGACCGGTTTCAACACCGGCTTTGTGATCTTGGCAGGACTGGCCTTGCGTGGCTCGGGCACAATCTTGCTCAACACGTCACACGGAACTGAGGTCATGTGCTGATTGTCAGCGATCCATCGATTGGTATCTGCCAAAAAGTCAACTTTCCTCTGGACCAAGGTCTTGCTGAAGTTCTGCAGCTCCACGCCCTCGGGAAACGCCACTGTGAAGTCGTAGTTGCCAACATTGCGTACACGGTACATTTCTGGCGAGAAGGACATAATCACTTCAAACGCCATGAAGTTGATGCGTTTATGGATCAAGCTGGCCGCCTTGTCTAGCGTGGTGGCAAGACGCGGCGGAGCCGTGTGGTTGGAGAAATGGAGACTCAAGACAGTCTCTATGGCGCCAAAGCGCCGGTACACATCCTGGAAGTACGACTCTGGGATGTGAGGGTGTTTGTCTATGGAAGCCATGCTGATGGATCGTTTGAAAGACGCGTTCAAAGATGCTCCATCATATCGAGACAAACACCCGTGCCGCACAGCCCCGTGATATCGGTGCATTGACGATGAACCGACGGGAACTTAATCGTGCACGGGAAGCCGCCGTCAATGCCTAGAAAGCTCGCTCGGGCGGGAATGCAGCAGCGACAATTGGGCTGCACGGACAATTGACGTGTCGAAGCGTTCGGGCGGCGATTGCGTCGGCGAATGCCACAGGGGTCTCCGGTGGGTGGCTGACGTGGCCCCAGCGTGTTGCCTCGACCCTCAATCGCTCCAGTTAACTACAGCTGTCAACAGATAGTACATTTATTGTAAGCTAGAAACATCAGCAAAAGGCTTATTTCTTCTCTTCCTTCTTTTCGGAAGAGTGGCCCTTCTGGTAACCAGAGTAGGCACCCTTGGCCTTGTCGGCCAAAGAACCCTCGGTGCTGTTGAATTCCTTGTAGGCGTTTTGGGCGTCTTCTTGGTATTCTTTGTTACCAGCGAGTTCTTTACCCTTCTTGATCAAATCGTCGAAACCCATTTTAGTTAATTGTAATTATATATTAGTGAATAAGGAAAAGAAAAAAAGAAGAGGAAAAGAACTGTGGATTTCCCCGGTATTTATACAATTTTGGTCGTTTCAATTGATGTGATTAGAGTGCTGGTTTGTATCGAACAATAGGGTTTTATTTTGCATCGAACTAAAACGAATATGAAATAGGAGATGAATTTGCATGCACGCACCGGTGCCAGAATTGATTCGGGGAGGCCGTACTAATCCGGTTAGAAAAGGCTAATCTGCCTAATTCCAGTTCCACATAATGGGAAGGCTAATCCAGAAGCCGGTTCAGGCCTAATTCCTGCTGGACAACGCGCTAATTTCACGTAAATACCTAATGTGTGACGTAGACTTTCGGGGGGCTGACTGCAGACAGGCGCGAGATTAACTTATGTCCCTGCTTAGGTAAGCGCGCCACCCCCATCATAACTGGAACCTGCAACTGAAAGCGTGAGGATTGTCGCTGCATGGAGGAGGAGGCCGGCGGGTATGCAGGACGGCAGTAACTCTATTATTTACCAAATGGCATGCAGACCTGTGTTACCAGCATTGTAATTCCTGTAATTTATTATAATTGAGCTGGCCCAGTCAGCCATAAGCCTTGTCGTTTCACAGGTGGCGGTCACGGCCGCGGCTCTGGGGGCATTTTGTCCCGTTTGGCAGCATTATCGTGTTTGGCAGCATTGTCTCGTGACTGCTCAGATTTTGTGCCACCCCTCCCCTAACGGCTCTATTAGGAGCCAACGCAGTTGTGCATATGCACCAAGCTCAAGACAGCAGCAATCTACCCATATAGATCCTCACTCCATCTGGTACCATCCTGATGGAGCCATGAAGGCGCTGTCGGGCTCGGTTATTTGTTCCCCGTTTAAAGTTTCTCGATCTTAACATGAGCCCTTTGGTGGCTGCGAAACACACGTCTGAGCTGGCGGCCTCTGCGGCTTCAACTACTCCCAACTTACCATATTAACATTCACTGTATACAAAGATATCTACTGGCCGGTTAGAGCTTCAATTTCTGCAAAACTGCAATGGTCTGCTGGTAGCCTTCGATCTCGGCCTGGACGTTCTCGGCTCTCTTGTAGGCGGCCTCTTTGGCCTTTTCAACCGTCTTCTCGGTGAACTTGCTGATACCATCGGCAATCTTCTTCTCGTTCTCTTTAGCGTTGGACAACTTCTTCTCCACCTTGGCGATCTCGGCGTCAAGATCAATCTGGCCCTTGACCAACACGTGCACGGTGGTGGTTGGGGTAATTGCTTGTAAAGCACAGCCAGAAGGAATGTCGGAGCCCGAGCCAACAACCTTTATACTGTCCACACCCTTGACCAAAGACACGATCGAGTCCTGCTGTTCGGTGATGACTCTCTTGGCCTCGGCATCACTGGACTCAACAAACACTTGTCCGTTCTTCAAGATGTTGTACTGAGCCAACAACGATCTGGCACCCTTGGCGGTGTCCAAAACGAGTTCATAGGCTTGCAAAGACTTGACGTCGTCCAAAGATTCATCGTATTCAGGGTATTCGGCCACCATGATAGATTTGGTCTCGTCGCCAGCACGACGTGGCAATCTCTGCCACATTTCCTCAGTGACAAAAGGCATGAATGGGTGAATAAGCTTCAATGCACCGTCAATGGCAGTGTAAAGAGTGGCTTTGGCAGAGGCCTGTTGTTCTGGAGTACCTTCTTGGATGAGATACTTCGAGTTCTCAATGTAAACGTCACAAATGTCGTACCAGAAGTTGTAAATGGCATTGGTGGCCTCAAAGAAGTCTCTGCGGTCAAGATGGTGGTTGATGTCCTTGGCAGTGTGGGTGAACTTGTGCAAGATCCATTTCTCCACCAACGACTCATTGCCAGACTTGGCAGAAGAAGCTGGTGGCTTGTAGTCCTCGCCCAAACGGCCCAACACGAACTTGGTGGCCTGGTAAATCTTGTTACAGAACTTTCTGTAACCTTCAACCCGCAAAATGTCCAAGTTGATGTCACGGCCACCAGTGGAGAAAGCGCAAAGAGCAAAACGCAAAGCGTCAGTACCACATTCGGGGATACCGTTAGGATAAGAAGCCTTCTGGCCCTCGGTGGCTTTCTTCAACTCTTTTGGATCCAAGTTACCTTGAAGCAACTTGTCGTGCAACTTCTGGAGTGGAATGCCGCTGACAACGTCCAAAGGATCAACGACGTTACCCAAGGACTTCGACATTTTCCGGCCTTGAGCATCTCTGACCAACGAGTGGCAGAAAACTTCTTTGAAAGGAACGTCCCCAGTCAATTTGAGACCCAAGAGCACCATACGGGTGACCCAGAAGAAAAGAATGTCCCAACCGGTTTCCAACATGGACATAGGGTGGAACAAATCGTAGTCCTTGGTTTTGTCGGGCCATCCAAGAGTTGAAATAGGCCATAAACCAGACGAGAACCAGGTGTCAAGAACGTCCTCATCTTGCTCCAAAGTGAACTTGACGTTTTTGAACTTCTTTTCTGCTTTGGCCAAGGCTTCTTCATAATTTCTACCAGCAACCCAGTATTCATTGTCCAACCCGCTATTTTCTTCACCCTCGATGTTGACAAAGTAAACTGGGCATCTGTGACCCCACCACAACTGTCTCGAAATACACCAGTCTTGGATGTTTTCTAACCACTGGAAGTATTCGGCTTCGGAAACCTTTGGTGAAACGGTGAGGTCGCCGTTCTTGACGGCCTTGATGGCTTCTTTAGCCATGTCCTTTTGGTCGACCCACCATTGAGGTTTCAACAATGGTTCAATAACGTCACCGGATCTGGAACAGGTTGGAATCGTCATCTCGTTGTCCTTTTGGTCAACGTACAAGCCCTTGGCCTTCAAAGCTTCGATCACCTTGTATCTGGCATCGAATCTCTTCACCCCTTGCCATTCAGGACCACAGTTTTCATTCAAAAGACCGTCGTCAGTCAAGATGTTGATGAATTCTAAGTTGTTTCTCTTACCAGTGTTGTAATCGTTGGTGTCATGAGCTGGGGTGATCTTCACTGCACCAGTACCAAACTCCATGTCAACGGCTTCCGCGTCGGTGATGATTGGGATTTTCCGGTCCAAGAATGGATGTTTCACGAACTTACCGTGTAAGTGGGTGTAACGAGGATCCTTGGGGTGAACAGCAACACCAGTGTCACCGAAAAGGGTTTCGGGTCTGGTGGTGGCCACAGTGAGTTTTTCATCCAATCCGTCAACTTCATAGGAAAAAGAAGTCAACACACCGAATTCGACTTTGGAAGTGTAGCCAGGAACAGAAAGCAAGGTACGACCTGGAACGTTTTTGTTGTCGACTTCCAAGTTAGAGATGGCGGTGTTCAATTGAGTAGACCAATTGACCAATCTGGAGGCACGGTAGATGGTACCGTCTTCGTGTAATCTGACGAAAGCCTCATTCACAGACTTGGTCAACTCAGGACTTAAAGTGAAGGCCTCTCTTGACCAGTCGTAGGAAGCGCCCAAAGTCTTGAACTGGTTCTTGATTCTGGCATGGTATTCTTCTTTCCACTCCCACACCTTCTCGATAAATTTTTCTCTGGTGAAATCGTGTCTAGTCTTCTTTTCTTTGGCCCACAACTGTTTTTCAACAACACTCTGGGTGGCGATACCGGCGTGATCAAAACCAGGGATGAAAAGGGTGGTCTTCCCTTTCATTCTGTTGTAACGGATCAATGAGTCCTGGATGGAAACAGTCAAAGCGTGTCCAATGTGCAAAGCACCAGTGACATTTGGTGGAGGACTAGGAATGGTGAAATGGCCCTTTGGCTTGTAACCACCATCCTCGGCGAACTGAGGTTCGAAAAACCCACTCTTGTCCCACCAGCTGTACCATGAGCTTTCGACATTCTTGGGGTTGTAGGCTTTGAATGCACCGTCTTCCAAAGAAACCAAAATCTTCTTATCACCTTGTTTGGTCTCATCTTTGAACTCAGGGACCGGTTCGGCGACTTTCTTTTCCTTCTTTGGCTTCTTGGGCTCGGCTGGCTTGTTCTTAGCGTCGGCTGCCTGTTTGGCTTTCTTGGCTTCGAACTTGGCTATCTTTTCTGCCTTCTTACGTTCTTTTTCAAGCTCTTTGGCAGTTTTTTCCTTCTTGACTGGTTCGCCAGCAGCTTCGGCAATTTTGCTGCCAGTTTCGGGAATCTTCGACTCCTGCTGGGCTGGGTTGCTCATACTCAAGGGTCTTATAAACGTTGGTCTGCAATGTCTCCAAAATACCTTTCCAAGAACCAATCTCCTAGAGAGCATACAGTGGTTTCACTGAAAATTTTCCTCAGAAAAAAAGGTGAGTTTAGTCATAGCGGGATTTTGTGTCATATTTATACTAGTGGCTGCAATAAACAATTGTGGATAGATAAAGCGCCAATGATTTGTTGAATGACTCACTATGTGTTTTCTTGTGGTGACTATTACCAGTAAGGTTTAACTTTGAAGTTAGGAGGAATTTGTCATAGTTGTGTTTTTTCGGTTTTACAGTTTTTGTGCCAGAATCCATTAAATATGGATTGGGGGATAGTGGTTTTGATAGGTTGGCGAAAGCTACTCAGCGAGAGTCTCCCTAATCCAAAGAACAAATCAGACTACTGCTCAAATATACTATTTTCGTTAATCATTAGGTGCTGCTGGCTATTTAAAACTTCATTCTCTTAATGTCATTAGTCAGTTCTTCGCTGGTTCTTTTCATTCCGGTAAACCATCTGCTCTCCTCTTGTGCTTGAGTCGGAACATCGCGGCGGGCCTCGGGATTGCTGAGGGTCAAGTCCAAACCGCTGTCGGCCTTGGACTGCTGCAAGCGGCTGACCATTTTCTTCGACATTTTGGCATCGGTGTTGCTGTTGATTTGAATCCTCAATCTGCCACTGCCCGACTTCGACATCCCAAGCCCAACTTCTTCGCCAGCACTGTTGAAGAAAGTGTCCTCCTGCTTACCGAATTCCATTTTATTTTGGGCCCGGCGGAGTTCGGACATTTGGAACCGTTCCTTCATCTTTCTGAATCTTCTCCCGCCTCGTTTCTTTGACTTCTGTTCCACCGGTGCCGGCAATGCTTTTGTCTCGGTGGCCTCTGGGGGCAGCAAAAGCTTGTCTATCTTCGTTTCTATCTCTTGCCTGAATTTGATGCCTAGTTCTCCCGAAACGCTCGACTTAGAAAGGTCGATCCGGGCAGCCAAGACCACCTTACCACTGATGATTCTCATTGCCGGCCTGACGACTTCCGTCGGTAGCCTCACAACCAAGTCACAATGGAAAAGATACCCGGTGGCTCTGATATATTTCGAGCTTGTCTTGGTATGCGTAGAGAGATCTTTCACACCGAGAGACGGAAGGTTGCACGACGGAGTCTGGGCCAACAGCTTCAAAGAGCCGGTGGCAATAAGCAACTGGGACGCCGTGAGCGGCCCGACTATAGCGGAGACGTTGGGGGCAAACTTGGACAACTTGGACGATATAAATTGAGACAACTCCTGTGAGATCTGGTGGAGCTCAATAATCAACGAACACCCATCGAGGATCCTGAACAAATCGGCCTCCCCCAACACGAACTGGGTATTGCTCTGCTGCAAGGCTGCCATGATGATCACAAGCACTTTCTCGTTGGTGGTGATGCCTTTCAACTCGTTCTCGTACTGTTTAATGTTGTTCAAGTCCTGCTTCACTAGCAAGATGATCTTGGCGTAGTCCACCGGGTTTAAAACCAACGTTTCCAATTCGGCGAAAACGACTTTGTAGTGGATCTTCACGTAGTTGTGCACGATGTCGATTTCGCTGTTTATCAATGTGGTCAACTCGTTCACTTGAAGAATGAACTTGTACTCGTCGCTCTGGTTTCCCTCGACCAAATCGAAGTAGTCAGACTCCTCCGAGTCAGCATACTGATTGAGCCGAGCCCGGAGCTCGGGAATGACGGGGCTGACCCGTGACACCGTCCGGATATCTTGCACGCCAGAGACATCGATGTTGTTGAGCCGCTCTTGTATGGTGCTGTCTGAGCCGGCGAGAAGCTGTTCAAGCGAGAATTCGCCCGCTGGAGCATTGCTGGGCACATCCACACCGCCATCGCTGTCGCTGTCGCTGCCAAAATCCGCTAGCAACTCGTTTTCATAATCCATCTTGGTGTTGTATAGACTGCTTTATTTCATTGTAAGTTAGGATGGAGATGAGGTTATGGTGTACGGAGGTTTATTCTAGTCATCGAGAAATTGCAGTAGTAAAAATGTGAAACCTCAAAACCAACAGCATTTTCTACAGCATGACATTCGACGTCCACACTTCGTTGTTAAGCCGGGTTGACGGGTCTGCCGAGCTCCAGCTCGACAACAGCAAGCTCGTGGTGTCGGTGACCGGCCCGATCGAGCCCAAACTAAGACAAGAACTCCCTACATCCGCCAGCTTGGAAGTGATTGTGAGGCCGTCAGTTGGCGTGTCCAGCACGCGAGAGAAGCTTCTAGAAGACAAGATCCGGTCGGTTGTACAAGACGTCATCATCAGGTACAAATACCCGAGACTACTAATCCAGATAGTGGTGCAGTTTCTCATTACTGACACCAACACTCAGCAAGTGATTGGACAAGGGGGCCATAGCCAGGATTACACCAGCAACGAGTTGAGTGCCGCTCTCAACTGCATCTATTTTGCGTTGGTGGACGCCAACATTGCATTGTACAACTCGTTCGCATCGGTGGCCATCGGTATCCCGGCTGGAAGCCAGGAATTGGTGCTTAATCCTGGTTTTAAACAGCTAGTGGACAGCGAGAGCCACCATGTGGTTTGTTTTGACGTGAGAGATGGCAAGGCCAACAAGATCTTGCTCGTGGAAAGTCAGGGTAACTTCACTGAGGACCAGCTAGTTGCCGTGATCGAGAAGGCCAGCACCCAGTGTGAGCAAATCCACAAGAAGTACCAAAGAAAAATCGTGGCCGACAAGATCGACCAAGACTTTGTGTGGAAGCATTGATTGAACAGCAACCCAGCAGAGAACCAAAATGTACACTAGCATCAGATCCATAATCTGTATTAGCACTATCTAAATACACATCAATACAACGTAACCAGAAGAAAAAAAACATCAATACAAAGTAGCCAACGGGTTCAAACGGTTCGACCCGGCACCCACATTGTGGCGACCGCTGTTCAAGTTCAAGAGATTGATCTCGCCGTTCTGGAACTTGTTGTTTGGGTTCGACTTGTGTTTGAACGTGAAACCAATGAAGTTGTTATTAGCGATTTTCTTGTTGGACTGCTTGTCCAATAAGCTTTCATTGTGTTCCTGTCTGGCAAACACGTCTTTATACTTCAACATACTTTCCTCATCTTCAAAGTCGTCGAAATATCCTGCATCTTCTTCATTATCAAGTTGAGGAATGAATGGAGGGTTCTTTTCTCTCAACTTGTCCCAGTCCTTGATGTCGGCGAAATATGGCATTTGTTGCACTTGTTTGAAACTTCTCAATCTCTGAGTTGGTGATGCAATTAATTTTATGATCAAGTTCCAAGTTCTATCACTGAAAACGTACCGGCCGTCCTTGGTTTGAGGTCTTCTCAAAGCAGTTTTCCAGTTCTTCAAGTTATAGTAGGTTTCGTCCTGTTTAGATCCACTAAAGGGTGGGTAACCACACAATGCTTCAAACAACATACATCCCAAGGACCAGTAGTCAATGGTGTAGTCGTAGTTTTTACCTTCCAACACTTCTAAAGCCATGTAATCGGGCGAACCGACAATCGAGTTGGCAAGATTATGGTGGCCCTGGGACTGTTTGAAGATTTTTTGACGTTCAATCATGAATGTGGATGGCACCTGATAGTCGTCTAAGTCCTGTAGATTCGCCAACTTTATCCTCATACTTTCAATTCTATCGGTGGACACAGTACCAGCAGCCAAGCCAAAGTCAGTAAGCTTTATGTGGCCCTTGGAGTCTATCAAGAAGTTCTCAGGTTTCAAGTCTCTATGGGTGAAGCCCAAGTCGTGCAATGAATTGACACTGGCAAACATTTCACTGATGTAGAACCGGGCATGGGGTGGGATCAAGTAGCCGGTGTTGTTCAACAAGGTTCTGAAATCACCACCGGGCACAAACTCCATGGCCAAAAACACCTTTTCGGGATCCTGGAAAGCGTACAAGAGCTTGACAAGCCACTCCGATCTGGTATTAGTCAAGATATCTCTCTCGGTCAAGACATGGCGAGTTTCATCCAACTTCATCAACAACTTCTTGTTCAAGACCTTCAATGCACAGATTTCCCGGGTGTCTTTCTTTCTGGCTAAGAACACCTGGCCGTAGCCACCTTGCCCCACTTGGGTGATCATTTCGAAGTCCTTGTGCTTTGGCTTGAGTCTTCTTTTCCTCAAGAAAGCCCGTTCCCTGCCGGTGTAGTTTCTCCATTCAAGCTGCTGCCTCTGTTGATTGGAGGCAAACTGCGGGTCGTTCATCAATTTGGTCTGGACCAATCTGCTTCTTTCACGGCGACTGATGACGTAGTCAAACATGTCACAGTAGTAATCCAAGAAGTACAATTGAGCCACTGACGCCAACCGTTTGGTTCTTGGATTATTGGCCTTTTTCACAAAATCTTCATGGAATTTCTGCGGCTTCAGCGGCTGTAATTGGTTGATGTTGGCGTTAATGTTCTGCAATTTCTGTTGGCGTTTCTGCTCCAACTGCTGTTGGTGTTGTTGATTCCTGATGTCTTGAACGCTGAATTTGGAACCCGCTTGTGGGGTGGTGTGCAAGATGGATTTGGTAGGCGACAGGGTTGGGGTGATGTTCTCCTTATTGAACAACTGCTGTGGAGTAGTTTGAGTGTAAGGACCCGGGGTTGGTGGCTGTTTATAAGAAGTGTCAATCTCCATAAGCCCACCAATCGACACGTTTTCCATCAGCTGGGAGATGTCGTTAATGTCGTTCTTTCTGAAAAAAGTCATGTCGAAACCTGCGGTGTGGGTGTGCTGTTCTCGTGACAGTGATTTTTAAGGTTTCGACTCAAAACTGGTTGGTATGTCTTTGTAAACTGGCGACTGTTGACGGTCTTGACGGTGAAGGTGAAATATGCAACGGACGAACAAATTATGTTGAAGAACTTTATTGCTTCTTCCGCTTCCTTATATTTGAAACAATTTGACTCAATACATCGAAGATGCTTAGCGTCACTTTATTTATGAATCACCTAAATTGGGGAAGCTGATGTTCAGCATTTGCTTGATTTGGCGGGTTTGTAAACATAGGGACAGATCGCGACCGGTACACCAGAAACCAACACGTGATCCAGCATAACACCCGTACACCTCATTTATTCGAGTTTTTCAGTATACGAACGACCATTTCCGAAGCTAGCGAACAGGACAATTTCAGGCTGAAAACACGACAATTTTTAGTCTGGCAGAGGGGGCGGCTCGTTTAAGCTTTAACGCGTGTGTTGGGCAAACCGGTTGGACGGAGGAGCGCCCGGCCGGGGTCTAGGCCGGTGACAGGTTCGGTCTCGGAGTTTGAGGCCGGCCATTAGCGTCCAGCTGCCCGGGCACACACCAACGTGGCGGACTTTCCCCGGAAGGGGTTCTATGCACTTGGGTTTCTCTCAGACCAAGAGCGCTGGCGAGGAAGGGACGCCAGCAATTCAAAAGGAGTCCCGAAATCGACTGTTGGGAGTAGAGGCCCGTGCACCATCGGACTTAGGTCTCGGAGATGGTGCCAAGACGCCGATCTGCAGTGGGGGTGTTTGATGAAGTGCAGTGTGGGGAGGATACCGAGTGGACCGCCGAAACAAGGGCAAGCCGGGGCAAACATAGATGCAGAACAATGGCCGATATAGACGGTGACAACAGAACGTGATTTATGGAGCAAAAAAAAAGGGTTGGAGAGTTGAATAATGGCTGAGATGACATCTAACACAATCCGGCCACTAGCTCGTAATCAGAATTGACAGCCCCAAAATGGTAATTACAATAGTCACTCAAACCTCCCCACATTACAGGTTTGGGCAGAAAAACTACACGAGCTACGAATTGAGGATATTATTGGGAGACCCGGTTGTTGCAGCGAATGCTCGCTCGAAATTAGCCCGGCTGGGCAAACAAGAAAAACTGCTGACTACGAGAACCCAAAATATTTGGCAGGAATGACGGAGTGGTATACTGAACAACTCCGAAATAGTGATCTGCGGGCTCGGAATCTCCCTTCGGCCTGGATTTGTGGGGTTGTCTTTGTTCGGGGTTTTCAAAGTAATGGGCTGACGCTAATTGAGTAAGAAAACAAGAAACTAGGTTTCTCCGCTTTGAATTCCGGGGGTGGATGGTGATGGGCCCGTTTCTGGGTGACGATGTCTGCCAGGGTTCTGGGGATCGAACCCAGGCTAGACGGCCTGAAAGACAGCCACACCTCTGGTAAACCCAGCTCGTCTGGCCAGGCACGCCGTCCGGCTGGAGCCAATAGCAGCGCCGTGGCGCTTCGGACTGTAGTGGTACGAGCCAATACCACCAGAGAGCGGAAATAGTGCGTCACGTGACGCGCGCACCCCCGGAGAGGTCTATTCCGGTCTCCGACCCCGCTAATGGTTTCCTTGTTTCGGTCTTAGCGACTGCAAATATTCCCAAACGCAGATGGTGCAAATTGGGCCACCCTATTATATATAACTACAACATCGCTGCCACGTAAAAATTTAATTTGAGAAATTCTTGTTGACATCAGTAAAATGGCCGAAATTGAACAGCAACAACCCGACTTGGAAAACCAACAGCCCCAGGACCACACTCTCATCATGGAAGAGAAAGGTGCCTCTGGCGCATCGAACCACCATGACCGGGACTCTTCGCAAGAAAGAGTCACCAAAATCAGATCAGAGGGTGACTTCATCCACTTTGGTGGAGAGAAGTACTTGAGATCCGAGTTGGTGGAGGCCTTCGGTGGTTCTCTTAACCCCGGGTTGTCGCCTCCTCCCAAGCATTCCATCGCCAACCCAGCTCCTCTCGGGTTATCCGCTTTCGCTTTGACCACATTCGTGCTTTCGTTAATAAACTGCCAGGCTAGAGGTGTCACGCTCCCCAATGTGGTGGTTGGCTTGGCTTTCTTCTACGGTGGTCTTGCTCAGTTCGTGGCTGGTATGTTTGCCGTGGCCGAAGGTCCCAACGGTAACTTTGCTTCTGTGGCCTTGTCTTCTTACGGTGGTTTCTGGGGTAGTTGGGCCGCTTTGTACGTGCCCAGTTTCGGCATCGCCGAAGCCTTCAGCTCAGAAAAAGATTTTAGAAACGCAGTGGGTATTTATTTGATTGGTTGGTTCATCTTCACGTTCTTCTTGATGTTACTTACGTTGAAATCAACGTTGGCGTTCTTCCTGATATTCTTCTTCTTGTCCCTCACTTTCCTATTACTAGCCATATCCGAATTCAAGAATTCTACATCTGTCAAAAAAGCTGGTGGTGTGTTTGGTGTCATTACTGCTTTTGTTGCCTGGTACAACGCATATGCAGGTTTGGCCAACAAGCAAAACTCGTATGTTACTGTGAAAGCCCTTCAATTGCCTGATTTGCAAAACAAGGACCGTTAAGGGACTCCTCTGATGACATATCCGGTACATTTATTTACTTCTCCTGTTTGACACTTTAGTGAAGTGGTAAATTGCCATACTTTATTATTGTTTAATTTAATGTATTTAATGCCTGAACTTTGGCCGGCGCCAAGCTCCGTAGACCCCGACTCACGATTCGGTATTTGGTAGTCACTCAACGGTTTCAGTAGTGGGGGCTGTTATGGGGCCGTTCGGTTTCTATTCGGCATCGGGTAGGGTAGTAGGAACAAAAAAAAGAAATGGACGAGTTGGGAGTCGAACCCAAGACCTTTCGCATGCTAAGCGAACGCGCTACCAACTACGCCACACGCCCGAAGTTGATGTTGAGTGGCCCAGTTCTACAGCCGGGCCGTAGGAGAGCTCCGGGCACGTCAAACACGTCAGTTCGTATTGCGCGTGAAATTGCGCTTTGGTTCTACGCCGGCCCCGCTTCACATCTGATAACAGCGTGAATCTGGCTTCAGATCTGACGGCAGCCTCAATCTGACGAGCGCTACTAACACGCCAGCCTTGCTTACCAGGCACGGCGCAGCATCAAGTGGCCACTCAGTGTGGTCAGTGCCAACAGGCACAGCTAGGTGTCTGAAGCTGGCCGAGGCCTGAAGAAACTTGTACCAGGACGTCGATTACCCAACGACACGAAGATCACCTGTCTCGGCGTCGAGTGCCTTGGTTAGCGGATAATTGGGGTACTGATGGTTGACGACAGCATTGCGCCAACCCAATTAGGAAAATTGCGCACCCGCTAACCAACTGCTCTAATCGGCCTGCCTGTCTGACACGCCAGGGCAATCTCCCCACCCAACGGCTGGATCGTGGGGCGGCACCGTGCGCAGCACAGACATCGCTGATAGAAGCACGATCTTTCGGGCCCGGTCCGAAAGCCGTATCTGATTTGCTCCAGCCAATGAGCGCGAACGGCAAAAACAGTCCATCTTGCCTTATCGAAATTAACGATAAGGCAGAATAGCCTCCAAAGAGAAACTGGCCCCAGCCTGCTGGACATGGACTGTTACTGGCGACGTGGACGACATGGCACGCTCCACCGGTGCCAGAAAGCGCCAACTGAAAACCCGCCACGTACAGAAAAAGTGCCCTCGTAAATTACCCCATCTTTCAGGGCCAACATCAGACATTGACGCAACGCCGGAGCGGAATTTTATCGCGCTAGCGGCTGGACTCCGGCGGTTTCTCAAATCTGATAAGCAGCCAACATGTCATATATATAAGCCGATAGTGCCGGGTCGAGGTTGCTGCGGCTGTTTTCCGTCTCCATATTGTCATGTCCAAGCTGGAGTACACCACCGCGGTGGAAGAAGTCGAGCCTGCCGACCAGTTGGTCAAGAGATTCAGTCTCTGGAACACGGTAGCGCTCCAAGTGTCGCTTATTTGCTCGCCCATCGCCGTGGGCACGTTTCTCAGTACCGTGATTGGTGTTGGCGGGTCGCCGGGCCTCCTCTACGGCTACATTTTGTCGGTGTCGTTGGACTTGGTGGTGTGTGCGTGTTTGGCCGAGTTTGCTTCGGCGTGGCCCAGCTCTTCGGCCCAGGTGCACTGGGTGGACGTGCTAGCGCCGCCCAAGCTCCGGCGCCAGTTCAGCTTCGCCACCGGCGTGCTTGCCTGTGCCGCCTGGACGTTTGCCGCGTTCACGGTGGCGTACACCACCGCGTTGTTGATCATGGCGTTGGTGCTTGTGTTTGACCCCACGTTTGTGGTCAAGGACTGGCACTACTACTTGCTCTATGTGGCGATGGTCGCCGCCGCCTACTGCTTGAACTCGTTCGCGGTCGGGTTCCTCCCGACCCTCAACTACATCACGGCTGCCATCGTCAATATCGGCACGTTGTACATCATCATCCTGCTTTTGGTGCGCACCAACCCCAAGCAGTCGAGCGACTTCGTGTGGCGGCAGTTCTTGAACGAAACGGGCTGGAGCGCCAACGGCATGGTGTTTTTCTTGGGGCTTCTCCCGTCCATCTCGTGTGTCACGCTCTACGAAGGGCCCTCGCACCAGACCGACGAGATCCCGGTGCCCGAGAAGAACGTGCCGCTCGTGATGATCATCGCCAACTCGTTCTCGGCCGGCATGGCGTTCTTGGCCTCCATCGTGTACATGTACTGCCTCAAGAGCAAGAACAGCTTGGTGGACCCGGTGGGCGGCGAGCCCATTGTGCAGTTGATGATGGACTCGTTCGACTCGAAGCCGCTCACGGTGGTGGGCGTGCTCTTCGTGATCGTCATCTTTGGCTTGTCGCTCGTGGGCTACATCTTGTCGGCGTCGCGGTTGTTCTGGGCGTTTGCCAGCAACAACGGGTTGCCGTTTGGCGAGAAGTTCTTTGGCACCGTCAACGCCAGGTTGAAGGTGCCGTACAATGCGCTCAACTTGATCTCGGTGATTCTTCTCATTCTCGGCCTCATGATCTTCGGCTCCTCCACCGCCCAGGGCGCCGTGTTGTCGTCGGCGGTGTGCTGCGCCAACGTCACCTACACCTTCGTCATCGGCCTCATGCTCTACCGGTCGCGGTTCTCGTCGGACCCGCGGGTCCGGTTCGGGCCCCGGACCTGCTACCACGAGGAGCGGCTCCCGTACTTCAACTTGGGCAAGTTCGGCATGCCGCTCAACGTGGTTGCCGTGGTGTGGGCGTTGTTCTCGACCGTGTGGCTCAACTTTCCCACCTACTACCCGGTGACCCCGGACAACATGAACTACGCCTGTGCCGTGCTCGGCGTCACGTTCACGATTGCCTTGATTCTCTGGGTGGTGCACGGCTTCAAGCACTACGAGCACAAGGAGATCAAGCATCTGTTTTAATGCATAGACCGTCACATCACTGTACTTATGTATACGCCGCAAGTAGCTTACGGCAGGTGGCTGCAAAACAGCACACCGTTTTCTAGACCGCCTCGTGGGCCAGCGGACGATTCGGCCGAGACTGCCGTCACGTGATCCCGCGTGGCAGTTGCAGCCCCACTGGCGCCACCGGCCGGAATTCCACCCCGGCCATATTAGTGTCTATCTCTAGGCACTCCCGGCGCCTACGCGGGTGGCAGCACAGGTTGCAAAACCAGAATTGGCCGCTTGGCGGGCCCCATACGATGCATAAAAACGAGAAAAAACTGTTATCGTGCATGTGCATTGTTTCCACGCATGAATAATTTCGCATCTTCGCATCGCCTTAATAAAACTGGAACATTTGATGGCCCACAGAAAAAAAAATCAGTTTCTTTCCTTCCTGCCAGCATGTGTGTCGAAACCTTGGGCAGCGAGCTGTCCACGCTCATCGACGGGACGCCCGAGTGCATCGGGCGGCTCTCGCCGTTTTTCCGGGTCGACGAGACCAAGTACGGCGGCCGCGGCTGCTTCTCCTACAGCAACATCGCCAAACACACGGTGATAGCCCGGCTGGTGGTGCCCGTCAGCTCCACCATACTCCGGGAGTTCCGCAAGGAGGTGTGCTCGCTCTGCTTTGCGTACCACGACGGCAAGACGCTCAAGTCGCGGATCTCCAAGGGCCAGTTCCACCTCTACTTCTGCTCCGACGCCTGCAAGCACCAGTTCAGCGAAAACGACAGGGACGGCGTGTACTTGCAGGCGCTCTTTGAGGTGGAGCAGCAGTTCAACCGGGGCCTCCGGCGGCCCGAGCCCGAGCTCCGCGAGCCGGCGCCGGGCGGGCTCGCGTTCCAGATCAAGCAGGCGTGGGACGACGTGGAGCGCTGGGAGCAACAGGTGGGCCGGATGAAGCCGGCCAAACGCGACCTGCTCGTGCCAAGGCTCTCCGACAGCGAGTACGTGGACGCCAAGTACGTGGTGGGGGTACTCTTCCAGTGGTACAAGCACCAACACCAGGAAGCCCGGTTGGACCAGTTCATGCTCGACTGCGGCGCCGACAAGGCGATCCGGGCCGAGTTGGAGTTCTTCGACTTGCTCCAGTCCAACGAGCCGGACAAGATCGAACGCTACCCGTACCTCCTCTACTCCTACATCAACACCTACAAGTTCGTCAGGCTTGTGGCGCCTGCGCCGCTCCAGCCGTTCGTCTCGGTGGATGCGGTTCGGGTGATCATCGGGCGCCAGTTGAGCAACGCGTTCGGGCTCTGGTCCAACGTGGTGGACGAGGCCAGAGAAGACAAGGAGTTCTTGGGCTACGCCGTGTATCCTTCGGCGTCGTTCTTCAACCACTCGTGCTCGCCCAACATCGTCAAGAAGCGGGTGGGCAACCAGCTAGTGTTCACCACCTTGCGGGACATCGCGCCCGACGAAGAGCTCTGCATCAACTACGGCTACTCGCTCGAAGACCGGGTCGAGGTCAGACGGGCCGACTTGAAGGAGTGGTTTTTCGACTGTGCCTGCCCCCGGTGTGAGGCCGAGTTGGCAGCCTAGTCGTGTCGTCATTAGTCATTATTTATCAGATAGTCATTATTTATCATTACACAGCCTGCATCACGTCATCCTCAAGCTTCGGCCGTACTGTGACAAGCGCCTTGCTGCGTTCACTGCCGTGGACCCATCACTCCTGACACGCCCTTGCACCGTCCAGCTCAAGCTCACTGCCCCAGCGTGAAATCAAACGCCTTGTAGAACCGCTTGAACTCGTCACACTCCTGGGCCTCCCGCATCTTGGGCTGCTGGCACTTGTCCCAGTACGTGCGCTTGGGACACTTCAACGTGTGGGCAAGCACCCGCCGGGGAAACTGCAAGTCAACTGGCCGGGCCTGGTTCAACTCGCAAAGGTAGTGGGTCCTGGTGCTGGCGCTGGTGTGCACCGTGAACAAGACGTGGTCCGACTCGTTGGTGATTCTCACAAACTCGGCGTCGTCCTGGCTCTCGTACTGGGAGAACTGCAACGGGTGGTTTTTGGCAAACTTGTCGTTGTTCTGCTTGGCCTTGGCCTCCAACGCGCCGGGAAACAGCGCCGCCACCGCCGACTCTGGGATCGGGAGCACCTGGACGTGGTGGTGCACGTTGTCCCGGCGGTTGATCTCGAAGAACACGAGCTTCAACTGCGGCTGCTGCTGCTCAAAAGCGGCCACAAGGCTGCTCTTGAACCGCTCCATTTCCTGGTACACGAGAGAGTCCCTCACGCTGGGGACCGTGCCTCTGATGGTGGGGATGTGCTCGATGGGAATGATGATGGCATGGCCCGAGAACGGCATGCCCTTGCCCGCCCGGGTGAGCGGGCCCTTGGCCACCGTCAAGTACGCGTGGCTGCCTATGGCGATGATCATGTGGGTCTCGGCCTTCGGGTTGGAGAGACAGAAGAAACACTCCAGCGGGCTGATGGTTTTAGCTCGCTTCACTTCAGCCTGCGGCGGCTCTTGGGGCTGGGGGTCCTGCTCGAGCGCCCGCTTGGCCCGCTCCGGGTGTATCGGGGCCGCTGCTGCCTTGGCAAAAGGGTTCTCGACAAACTGAGCGTCAGGAACCGCCCCATTGTCCACCGACAAGCCAAACGCGTAGAACCAGCGGTCGCCGCTGCCCTCCTGGCCCAAACTGATGAATCTTGTGGCGCGGCCGGAGGTCCACTTGAACGGAGCGAACTCGTGGAACTTCCCCCGCTCGTGGCCCACGGCAAAGTGGTAGCGTGGCTCGAGCTTCTCGCACACTTCATCAACAAACCGGTTTCCCACGGTGGCGAGCTTCTGCTCGCGGGCAATCGCCTGTGGCCACGAGTACGTCACGAGAATGTCGGCTGGCTCGTGCTCGTGTAGCTGTGCTCTCACCTCCGACGAAAGCGGCTCCTTTTCGGCCTCTCCTGAAAGGAATGCAACGGTGAGCCCACACAACAAAGTGTAGTACGTCAACGGCCTCCTCATGAACGAGAGGTTGCCGCTGACATCCACCACGTTGGCGTCTCCGGAAGCTTCGACGCCAGCTTCCGTCTTGCCCCGGCCAAAATACCCGGGCGCTTCTAATGCTAGTGAAGGTTTCTTGCAGCTAGTGGTGATGACGTCTCCGAGAAAGAGCACCGCTTCAAACGGGCCATTTTTCGCGTGCTGCAAGTTGGCCTTCTGGAATATGCTCTCGAGGTTCTGCGGGTCAGGATTGAGCACCAAGAACTTCTTTTTGTCGGCCATTTCGTGTGCTGATGTAGTGGTTTTCGCTTTTGTCTGGGTTGTTGATATTGCCGATGCCATCGGAACCGAGGCTATATGCAGGGCCTCCACTATTCAAATTAGCAGCCACCGAAACTCAGCTAGTAGCGGGTTCAAAGTCATGGGAGAAGTCACAGAGGCTCTGCACAGGTGGCTGTAGTTTATTTCTTCTTCCAAGCTTCTTCACTTGGAGTTCCAGGGAGATATGGTCCAGAAGGCTTTCAGCGTATCCAGGCAGCATTCATCCGTTAAAGCCCCCCTGAATGTTCTCGAGTGCTCTCGACAAAGCTTCAGGGTACTTCTGTAATGCCTTCCATGCAGCCCATGCTGTTGGTTTGGCGGCCAGGCACATATTCACCTCTTTGGCGACGGGGTAAATGTGCTGACCAAGCGCTAGGGCTGGCGCCCTCGTGCTGCTGCGCGCACGTGACCAAATATCGCCAACTGCACACCTCCTCACCAGGGAAAATTTTCAATATTGAACCCACTTCTGACTACTTGAACTACTTCAACAAACAGCAAAATGGGTAAATCGTATGTACAATGATTGCAGGAGGGGCCCGCATCGCACAGGCAGCCACTGCAGGTTAAGATGACTCCAGGTGTCCCGCACGAAATGGGCCAGCCGGTTTGTCACCGCTTATTGCAACTCAATACTAACTAAGACAGTCGTGGTTACAGATCCGGTACTCGTTACGCTTTCCAACGTGACTTCAAGAAACATGGTACTATTCCATTGTCCACCTACTTGAAGATCTACAAGGTCGGTGACATTGTTGACATCAAGGCCAACGGTTCCATTCAAAAGGGTATGCCTCACAAATACTACCACGGTAAGACCGGTATTGTTTACAACGTCACCAAGTCTTCCGTTGGTGTCATCATCAACAAGGTTGTGGGTAACAGATACATTGAAAAGAGAGTCAACTTGAGAGTCGAACACGTCAAGCACTCTGCTTGTCGTCAAGAATTCTTGAACAGAGTGAAGACCAACGCTGCTTTGAAGAGAGAAGCCAAGGCCAAGGGTGAACAAGTTAACTTGAGAAGACAACCAGCTATGCCAAGAGCTTCCAGAGTTGTTTCTACTGAAGGTAACGTCCCACAAACTTTGGCTCCAGTTCCTTACGAAACCTTCATCTAAGCACTTCAATCCCTATGCACATCTCCCTTCGCTGGGTCCCTTATTATAAATTTGTACAATTAGTTCATTGGTCAATGCAAATGCCGTAATGCCCGACTGTAAGCTTCCCCTAGGTACTGTCAGCTCCAGGAGGTACTGAAAACTCATCGGCCCGGATGGCGCTTCAGCTCGTCGGCCAGCGCCAACGGGTATCGCAGCTCAGTAGAGTGGTCTACACTGGCACGTGTGCTTCGAAGCACCTACACGGTATGATCGTCCAAGATTTGGGATCAGAAGTTCTCCTAGTGTCTGTAAAATGTAACAAGAAAGGTTGCGCCAGACACCGTCACCACCAAAACCCAGCTCTCCCTACGGAAAACATTTCCAGAGGAATCCTGCAGAGCAGGGCTCAACTCCAGAGGGAATTGTGTGTTGGTACGCGAGATTTCATCATATGGTATAAAACTTGGAAGGTCATATGAAGAAACAAAACCTCAGGATTGGGGGTGCTCGGTTTTCTTTTATAGTTTTTTTTCTCGCACCACGGGCGGGTAACCTCATCTGGCATTTTTTTATCAGTGTATGCGATGTATAGCATTAGCAGCCTTAATCATTCTAAGCTATAATACCATAGATGGCGCCCAAGAGAAAGAGCTTGAACAGCTCCAAGGCGAAAGCCGTCAAGAAAATCAAGGGCAGCAAGCCCAGCCAGTCTGACGCCCACTTGTCCGAGAAGGAAATCCAAACATTGTGTGATGAGATCATCGCTTCCTCCAAAAACTACAACCACCTTGTCAAATTGTTGGAGCAGTACGACTCCATGAAGAAACAGTTGAAGAGCGAACAACATGAATCCACTGAGTCCAGGTGCCGTTTTTTGACGGTAGCGTTGTATAAAGTGTTCCAGAAATTGTTCAAAGATGGAGCTATGGTGCCGAACAAGCGAGACGATGAGAAGAAACAATTGGTGGTTAAATGGCTATTGAGCAAATACTCTGGCTTCAAAGACCATTTGTTTGCTTTTGTGAAGGACTCTTTCGCCACCGAGTTGTCATTGCAAGTGGATGCATTGGAAATAGTGCTTGGTTTGGTGAAACTAGAGAGCGACCATCTCAAATCCCTGGCTAAAGATCCGTTCTTCGCAAACACCACTTATCAGGCCCTTGTGGAATCGTTATTGCTAAGCAAAAACGGGTCCATACTTCCTGATGGTACCACCGATAACTTCATCATTGCTGAATTCATCGAATTTTTCAAGAAGCACTGGGACTTGCAGTGCTATTTCATCAACAACCTTCATACATCGGTCTCGAGCTGGAAATCAGAAAAGACCCCAGACGAGCTCAGACTTGTCTTCTCCAATTTCCTCACCATCATGAAAAACGAGTTGCTCTTCACTTCCGACTCTGAGCAGCTCGAAGAACAGCCAAAATGGATTTCAGGCAAACTACCCTCATCAGCATACAAAACTCCTCATTTCAAAGCACAGTATCAAAAGGTTTTCATTTCAATGTTGACCTACCCGTTGCTCACGGCCCAATACAAGACGGTGCTCTTGGTTTTGCATAAGAGAATCATTCCCAACATCTCGCAGCCCCTGAGTCTCATGGATTTCTTGACTGACTCCTATAATGTCGAAGATGACGATGTGGTTCCAATTCTTGCATTGAACTCCTTGTATGAGTTGATTAAAAGATACAACTTGGAGTACCCTGATTTCTACGCCAAATTGTACTCTCTCTTAACTCCCAAATTGCTCTACAACAGGTACCGGTCGAGGTTTTTCAGACTCTGTGATTTGTTCCTTTCGTCCACGCATCTTGCTTCACAGTTGGTCGCATCGTTCATCAAGAAGCTTGCCCGCTTGTCCTTGACTGCCAGTGCCCCCGGTGTGGTCATCGTGATTCCCTTCATATATAATTTGCTCAAGAGACACCCTTCGTGTATGGTTCTCATTCACAACTCTGAGACGGTCAGCAAATACGAGGACCCCTTTGACAACTCGGAGAAAGACCCTTTGAAAACAGGCGCCATGGGCTCGTCGCTTTGGGAAATGGAGACCCTTATGTCGCACTATCATCCAAATGTGGCCACCTTGGCCAAGATCTTCGGGGAGCCATTCAGAAAGCCCAGCTACAACTTGGAAGACTTCTTGGACTGGAGCTATCTCAGCTTGTTGGAGAGCGAGAAGACCCGGAAGTACAAGGGCCCCGCTGCTCTAGAGTACCAGGAGTGGGACCATGTTTTCGGAGAAGAAAACAGCTACTTAAAGGGCTGGACATTGTAGTTGTCTGTATATAGAACAGTACAAGTCGAAGATAACTTATGTAAGTAGTCAGAAGCAGTTTACGACGGGACACTAGTCAAGAAAGTCACTGGTGTCAGCAACACGGAAGTTGTTCCCATACAAATGCAGTATACAGTTCGTTGGCGTATTGCAAGTTTTTCAGATTTGCCCTATTTTTCTGCAAAATACAATTAAAAATGAGAAACACGTACTGATTTTTTCAGTCGCACTGGAAAACAATTTCACCCAATTTGGGCAATTAATGGGACGCGTTTTCTCAATTTCTCACTAAATTCTCATCTTTCAACTTTTAAATCTTTTAACACCAACTGCTTCTTTTCGAATAGCCCAGTAAAGAATGGACGCCCAGACGAATACGCCCATCGATGCGTTGTTTGGCGAACGTGTCAGACGATTCCAAGAGTTCCTTGACAGAATTGACGGCAATGTCAACTACAGAAATGAAATAAGAGACATGTTGTTCAAGGGCAAGTACAGGTTCTGTGTTTCCTTGGACGACATCAGAGAGTTCGACCGTGAGTTCTGGCTCGGCTTGTTGAACAGCCCGGTCGAGTACTTGCCCGCTTGTGAAAGAGCGTTGCGTGATACTGTGTTGGTGATTTACGACCCCAACGATGCCCGGTTCGGCCATGTTGATGAAGACCAGCAGTTCTACATCTCGTTCAAAGGTGCCTTGGGAGACCATCACCTCACGCCTCGTTCCATCAACTCCCACCATTTGTCCAAGTTGTGCTCCATCGAAGGTATTGTCACCAGAGCCTCGCTTGTCCGCCCCAAAGTGATCAGATCGGTCCATTATGCCGACAAAACCGGCCGGTTCTACGCCAGAGACTACAAGGACCAGACCACGTCTTTCGACCCCATCTCCACCCCAGCTATATACCCAACCGAGGACCCAGAGGGCAACGCCTTGACCACCGAATACGGCTATTCCGTGTACCGGGACCACCAGAAGATCTCGGTGCAAGAAATGCCCGAACTGGCTCCAGCCGGTCAGTTGCCTCGTTCCGTGGACGTGATTGTGGATGACGATTTGGTCGACTTGACCAAACCGGGTGACAGAGTGCAGATTGTGGGGGTGTACCGTGCCTTGGGTGGCGGTTCCAACAACAACTCTGCTTTCAAGACGCTTATTCTTGCCAACGCCGTGTACCCAGTTCACGCAAGATCCACAGGGGTCGCTGCCCATGAGAAATTGACTGATCAAGACATCAAGCACATCAACAAGTTATCGAAAGACCGGAAGATTTTCGAGATCTTGTCCGGTTCTCTTGCGCCTTCTATCTATGGGTTCGAGTACATCAAGAAAGCAGTCCTTCTCATGATGCTCGGTGGTGTCGAGAAGAACTTGGACAACGGGACCCATTTGAGAGGTGACATCAATCTCTTGATGGTGGGTGACCCATCCACCGCCAAGTCCCAGATCTTGCGTTTCGTGTTGAACACGGCATCTCTTGCTATCGCTACCACCGGTAGAGGTTCTTCAGGTGTCGGTTTAACAGCCGCTGTGACTTCCGATAAAGAAACAGGTGAAAGAAGGTTGGAAGCCGGTGCCATGGTGTTGGCAGACAGAGGGATTGTGTGTATCGATGAGTTTGACAAGATGTCCGACGTTGATCGTGTCGCCATCCACGAAGTGATGGAGCAGCAGACCGTGACGATCGCCAAAGCCGGGATTCACACGTCTTTGAATGCCCGTTGTTCTGTCATTGCTGCCGCCAACCCCGTGTTTGGGCAGTACGATGTTCATAAAGACCCCCACAAGAACATTGCTTTACCGGACTCATTATTGTCTCGTTTTGACTTGTTGTTTGTGGTTACGGACGACGTGCAACCCACCAAAGACCGTATCATCTCTGAGCACGTGTTGAGAATGCACAGATTCATCCTGCCAGGGTTGTTGGAAGGCGAGCCAGTGAGAGAAAAGAACAGTTTGTCATTAGCGGTTGGTGTTGACGAGTCAGCAGAACAGGAAGAGTTGGAACAACCAATATTCGAGAAGTTCAACTCGTTGTTGCACGCTGGGGTGGCGGCCTCCAGGAAATCGAAGAAGACGCCAACCATTCTTTCCATCCCATTCTTGAAGAAATACGTGCAGTACGCCAAGCTGAGAGTGAAGCCAGTGTTGACAAAGAAAGCGTCTGACTACATTGTTGGAACTTACTCGGCATTGAGAAACGACTTGATCGACAACAATCAAAGACACACTGCTCCAATAACGGCCAGAACGTTGGAAACTTTGATCCGTTTGGCTACTGCCCACGCCAAAGTCAGATTGAGCCGAGAAATCGAGGTGAAGGACGCTAAAGTTGCTGAGGAGTTATTGAGATACGCCTTGTTCAAGGAAGTGGCCAGGAAGACCACCTCTAAGAAGCGTAAGACCGAGCAGTTGGCAGAGGCCGAGTCCGAGTCTGAGGTGAGCGATGAAGAGTCTGAAAGTGCCGAGGAAAGTGAAGAAGAAGTCATTTCAAGACAAGCTCCAAGAACCCTGAGAGCCAGCATGAGAGCCGACGTCCGGTCGGGCGCACAGGATCAACCAGCACAAGACGAGGAAGAAGTGGCAATGGAACAAGAGTTGAACCACTTGCACTTGTCTCAAGCCGACGCACCGCTCGCAGAAACCAGCAGGACTAACCAGTCGCTGAGCAGAATCAGCCCTGAAAGGTACTCGAGCTTCCTCCGGATCATGAACAGAATCATGCAATCGGACTTGTTCCGTAACGAGGAGGGTGTTTGTGCTGTTTCCACCGTGATAGAGTCCATCAACGATGGACTTGAGCAAGAAGAAGTCTTCCAGGAATGGGAAATCGAGTCCGGTTTCGACACCATGGGTGACGAGAACTTGATCATGGTTGGTGAAGGAAAGGTGTGGAAGATCTAGCGGGTTGCTTTGCTTTTTGGTTCGGTTATTATTCGATTCTTCATTGTTTTATGATTGTATTTTAGAACTCCAGTATTACATAGCTGTATTTTAGAAAATGTACCGTGTTTTTAATGTGATAGCGAAGGATTGGCTGCCACGGCTCAATGCAAGCTATTAGATCAGTGGCCTGAGCGAATTGAGTGTGGAGAAGCTTGGGCCATCGGGGCCTTCAAAAATGGGTGAAGATTTTAGCAGCCTTATAAATTTACCTCCTGTATATAGCCCTATTATATCGAAAGCGTCTCATCACATCGCTTTCATTTCAGTAATCTCTAACTTCGTTTATCTTCCTTGATCACATGCCCGAAAAAGATGAAGGCCAGAGCCTGGAGCTGGACTCGGACAGCTCCGATGAGCTTCTCATGCACACGTTCCACACGCTTCCAGACAAAATCAAGAAGTACTGGAGAAAACGCTACGACTTGTTCTCCAAATACGACGACGGCATCTACATGACTTCAGAGCTCTGGTTCCTGGTCACACCGGAGTGCACTGCCAAGCTCACGGCAAAACTCATTCGTGAGCTTCTCGACTTGAAACAGCAGCAGCGGGGCCTAGAGCCCTCCAGCTACACCATTGTCGACTTGTTCTGTGGAGGCGGCGGCAACACCATCCAGTTTGGGTTTGAATTCGACCATGTCATTGCCATAGACAAGAACAAAACCAACCTCTACTGCACCCAAAACAACGCCCAAGTGTACGAGGTTGGCGACCATATAGAGTATATTCAGGGTGACTGGCAACAGCTCCATTCTCAGAAACAACTACGTGACCGGAAAATCGACTTCATCTTTGCATCTCCACCTTGGGGCGGTCCGTCGTACAAGAAGGGCCACCAGCTGTTTGACTTGATGGCCATGGAGCCGTTCAATTTGGAGTTTTTGGTCACCAGCATTGGCAGCTTGTGTCCCAACTTCGCTCTATTCCTCCCAAGAAGCTCTGACATTTCCCAGCTAAACGACATTACTGGCAAGCACTTCAACACCCGCTGTCGCTTGATCGTGGTGAGAGAACACGGCGCCAAGGTGGCGTGGATCGCCTTGTTTGGCGAATTGGCCGAACTCGACTACTGCTATAATCTAGACTTGCTTGCCTCCGACACCCTCAGCATCGACTTTCTCCAAAACTTGTACCAGCTCTCACTGGCTGCTACGACTACTGTACTATAATGATACCTTTTATATTAAATATAAACTTAAGCATTGTTTGCGGCTCTGCACCAACTAGCCTGGTTTCTCAAAGGATTCCACTGTACAAGGAGGCCCTGCATTCTGTTCCAAAAGCCCATCGCATTCTCTAGCTTTGAATCGTCGCGTCACATCGAGGAGCGCCCAAGGAAGGTGTACTTCTATTCAAAAGCATCGAGACGTTAGGACAATTGCAACCAATGAGCCGGGCTCGTCCCTGAAGTTTGTGTCCTAATCAGAAACAGTCCTAGTGATTCAGTAACCAACAAGCAACGCACCCACAAAAGCATATCAACGTCAACATCACTAATCCTAATACTAAGTCACAAACCAAAGACTGAAACAACTGCCAAATAAATTTGCATTTTTTTTTGGAGTTTTTTTTTTCAGTTTTTTTTTTTGATTTTTTTGACTGTTTTAAGTATTATTTAATTAGTAATGAAAACATCGATAGCCATACCCAGTTGAAATATAAGTTGTAGTTGAAATTTGACGGTAATAACACAAGGAAGAAGAAGAAGAGTGGTATAATATGAATTGTATTCACAAGAACGGAAAAGCAAACATGACAAAAACGACAAATCAAGCAGACAAAAACTCGTCAAAATTCACAAACCCTTGAAAGAGATTGTTGAACTCGGCAGAGTTTTCCTTCTCTTGTCTGACGTCTTGGTCATTCAACAACAAGTTCGAAAATTCAAAGTGATCTTCACTATGGACGGCATCTAATGAGCCAGGTATGATTGGTGCTGCAGACCAAACAAGGGTACGTGGAAACTTTCAATGTTAATCAAGCATGAATATTCTTAGACGAGTCTGTTATACTTCAGCAAGAACAGGTTCTTAAGCCTCCAGTAGCCGCGATTAAAGACTTGATGCAAAGCTACTTCTATGCTGTAAATCCGCCCACACCATCACCAATCAAGGAGTTTCCACGTATATTAATCTGAAATGCTATGCCAACCGGCATCAGGATCCCAGATTAATATACGCTCCGATAGGTGTAATAGTACACTAGTGGGTTTGGACAAGCAGAGAGCTTTCCAAAAAGTAAGAAATCATGACAACCAAAGTGTGCAAGCACGTAAGCCAACCACCAGGGGAAGGTCTCAGCTGCAACTGGAACAAGTCATGCTGTTAGTATAATGCTCAGTCTAGGAATAAATCATCAGGATTGAGGAAAGTTAGCACTCGCCTTGAGGTAACAAAATTACTTCTGAATTTTGCCCCATTAAATCAAAGCCTTTTTCATGAGATGCCAAAACGGGAGATTCCATAGATGGATGATGCACCGACGAATCCAACGATAATTGGGGTAAGTCGTGTTCTGATTTTCTGATGGTTAAATCAATTGGAGAATTGATAGGGGAGTTGATTGAAATTGGTGAAAGGTAGTTGAAGTAACCATCGTTGTTGTTGTTTGTAACCGACAATAATTCCGAGTCTTCCTTCTTGACATATGATCTTTCGTCGTCCTCAGATCTGACGTCAGTTTCTTCGAACGAAGGCACTGGAGAAGCCAGAGTCTTTCTCTTTTTAGGAGGCGAGGCCGACGAGAAGGAGTCCTCATCATCTTCATCTTTACCGGTGGAAACCGAAGTGTTGAGGTTGTTGTGAATTTTCTCTTTCAATTCGGACAAGTCGGCAATCGACTTCAAGTTGGATGAAGCCGAAGACAACTTGCTGGAGTCGACCAACTGCGACACGAAGTCAAAGTTGTGGGTCAAGTTGGCGAGGTTTTGTTCCAACTGCACCACGTACGACTCCAAGTATTCCACGTGTTTTCTCTTCTTTTCTCTCAGCGCATGGGCGGCTCTTCTGTTACGAAGGATACGCTCGACCCGGCGCTGTTCTTTTTCTTCCTTGGTCTTAGCACGCTTGCGAGGGGGAAGCGTCGACTTGAAGTTGGGGTCAACGTTGTCAATGGAGATAGGTTCAGGCGAAGCGGCTGCAGACATGGTACTAGACGGTATTGGGTGTGGGAGAGGGTGGTTGGGTAGTAGGATTTAAGTGGGTAAGAAATGAATACAGATCGAATCAAGAAAAATTTTTGTGAAATTCGAGCCGGATTCTCGCCCCTTTATATAGAGTCGCACCTGAAACTGGGCGCTGAAAATATTGGGCGCACCGTCAGTTGCTACTAACAAAAATAACCTTGTGGAAGTGGCGGTGATGCGACTATTGCATTGTGCTCAAAAGGGGCAGTAGTCTCGAACCCGCCCCCAGGCATGGGCTACGGCCGCCACCACCCTCCAACATCGCCCACACCGGGTCTGGCAGGGCTGGCTAGCCATTTTGCTCCTGCCAGATTCACGGGCAACTGGCGTTGATCTGGTATCGCCAGTGGAGGGGTTACCAGGGCTTGTTTGGGTCCAGGCACGCCCACATGCCGGCCTGCACACTGCGCGCCCATTTTTAGAACCATGTTTACATGACGCAATTCTGGCTCAACTGGTCGAACCATCGAGCCTGTACATGCTGGTAATTATCTGGCAGTTGCAGACAGGCTGCACATACGGCGGAATTGGTATCCTATTCTGTCGCTGGTTTCTTGGTGGTGCGGACAGCACAATGAAATGAGCTGATTGGCGGGGTGGGCCACATGCGCCCGTACCGCCCGCACCGCCCGTATCTTGCATCCGTTGTTTGGCCGTGATCGGCTGCAGCAGACCCGCGTGGTGGGCTGCATACGCCCTGTACCAGGCGGGGACCAATGGCAGCGAGGGCCCTTTAATGAGCCATTTAGGTATATGCTGTTTCCCAATCCAGCCAGCTGCCGGTGCTAAACTTTAATAATTGGGTTTGAAATTGGAAACCTTGAAGCAGCAACTGCTAAGTTAAGATTGTAGTTTTGGCGTCAGTTCTATTGTTGTTTGGTCCACTAGTCCATTGTGTTAATCTAACATCTTATTGTTCGCCGATGGCGGCGCCAACCCGACTGGTCCTGACTTGTTACGCGCACCACCAAGCACCCTCCAGGACCCTACTTTTTTGCTGGCGCTGTGGTGGTTCCGTTTTCGTCATGTTTCTTTCCGTTCTCGTCCACTGTCCTTCTTTTGGCTTTTTGCCCGTGCATCGAGCCGCCACTTTCGCATTTCTCGAACCTCAATTTTGTTATCACGGCGGGTGCGGTTGAGACCCGTGCACCACAAGACAATTTTTCAGTCGATGACTCTTAGCCAACGGGTAGCACCAGCTCCAAGCATGAAAAGCATTCTTTCGATCCAGTCACATGTGGTGCACGGCTACGTCGGTGGGCGGGCTGCCACGTTCCCGCTCCAGTGCCGCGGGTGGGACGTGGACGTGGTGAACACCGTCAACTTCTCCAACCACACCGGGTACGGGCAGGTGAAAGGAACCGCCACCTCTGCCGCCCAGATCCGGCAGTTGCTACAGGGGTTGACAGACATCGACATCATCAACGGCTACAACGCGGTGCTCACCGGGTACATCCCCAACAGCGAGCTTATTGGCAGCGTGTGCCAGGCGATCCAGACCATCAAGCTCAACAACCCCAACGTGCTCTATCTCCTTGATCCGGTGATGGGCGACGAAGGGTTCATGTACGTGGACACGCTGTGCGTGGAGGAGTACAAGAAGGTGCTCGCCAGCGGCGTGGTGGACGTGGTGACCCCGAACCAGTACGAGCTCGAGTTGTTGTGTGGGTTTTCCATCACCAACAAGCACCAGCTCGCCGACGCCATCGGCACGCTCCACAGCCGGTTCGGCATTCCGTACGTGGTGGTGACGAGCTTGAGCGGCGGGCTCGGGTTGCTGGCCGACGAGAGCGGCATTTTGTACTGTGCTGTTTCGAGCCGGGACGGGCCCATCGAGACGTTCAAGGTGCCGGTGATTGAGTCGTACTTCACCGGGGTCGGCGACTTGTTTGCGGCGTTGTTGGCGGACCGGCTCTACGACGAGGTGAGCGGCGGCGGCCGCGGGCTCGCCCGATGCGTCAACCAGTGTCTCACCATCATGACAGAGGTGCTCCAGTTGACCCACCAGATGGGGCTCAAGCACTACTGCCGCCACTACAACTTGCCGCTCACCGAGGACTTGCAGCAGGTCAAGGGCCAGATCAACGACAGCAACACCATGAAGTTCTTTGAGTTGAAGATCGTGCAGTCGAAGCGGTTCTTCGACTACGACGGCGACGGCGTCTATAAGCCGGTGGTGCTCGACACGAGCAGCCAGTGACGGCGGCTTGCCAAGACACGGACCGGCCGCTGGCTGGGATAGACTTGTAAATATGGGCTGGCTCCAGACGTATGTCCATGCAAGCGGGGACTCCAGACGTACATGTACGTACATGGCGTGCCCGCAATTGGTAGTTCCCGAGCATACAATAATGCACAAGCAGTAACTCGCATCGAGTCGGAGAAATAATCACGTAATCGCCGGAGAAACAATCACGTAATCGCCGGAGAAGCAAACACGTAATCAGATTAGCTTAATTCGGAGAGATAGTTGCCTGTTATCACACCAATCCGGAGATGCAGTCGCCTGCAGCACACCAATCTGGAGATGCAGTAGCCTGTAGCACACCAATCTGGAGACGCAATCGCCTGTAATCACATCAATTCGCACAGACAATCGCCTGCAATCACACCAGTCCGCAGACAATCGCCTGTAATCACACCAGTCCGCAGAGAATCGCCAGCAATCACGCCGAATCCGGCGAGGCAGTCGCCTTATCCAGACACAATACATGTAGCTGCCAGAGCCACACCCAACTGGGCCGGAGGCGGTCAAAACGTGCACTTCTCGTGGCTCACAGCCGTGTAGCGCAAGTCAGCGGGACCCTGCCTGGCTCGAGTTGTGGAGGTCCAGCGGCAGAGAGGCTAGGTGTCCTTTTCGTGCACCAAGCACGGCTTGCCAGAAGGCCCTGGCTGGATTCCGTAATGGGTGTTTGACTGGTGCCAGCATATTCTGCTAACAACCCGGGCAGCGGCTGGTGAGTCCGCCAGCTCAGACACCTGCAAGCTGCCAATGGCTTGCAAGCCACTCCGTCCCACTAGCACCCCAATGAACGTTGTTGTGAATCCTGGCATTTTGGCAGCCCCACATTCGCTGGAAGTGCGGGTGCGGCCCAAAACGATACATCACCGATTCTCGACACTTGTCAATTACAACCACAATTGACGGCAAAATGAAACCAACCGTGCTTATTATCGGCGCCGGCGGCGCCGGGATGATGGCGTCGCTCGCGCTCACCACCAACGGGCGGGCCACCGTGGTGTTGGTGGTGCGGTCCGACTACGACGTGGTCCAGGCCGGCGGCTACACCATCGAGTCGCCCGGGTACGGCACGGTGATACACCGGCCGCACCACTTGGCCCGCACCGTGGACGAGGCGGTGGCAGCACACGGCCCGTTCGACTACGTGGTGCTCGCCACCAAGAACGTGCCCGACGGGCCGGTGACGTGTGAGGACATTGTGCGGCCCGCCGTCAGCGCCAACACCACCATCGTGCTCGTGCAAAACGGGCTCCACATCGAGCAGCCCATGGCCCGCGAGTTCCCCGGCAACGTGGTGTTGTCGGTGGTGGCGCTCATTGCCTGCACCAACTTGGGCCGGGGCCGGCTTCTCAACAAGCGGCCCGAGACCGCCATCATCGGCAGCTTCGACACCAACCGCGACCGCGAGTTGGCGGCCCGCCGGTTGCACGAGTTCGTGTCGCTCTACCGCAGCGACGAGGGCCGCAACACGGTGGTGCTCGACGACAACGTGGCCAAGTCCCGCTGGGAGAAGTTGGTGTACAACGCCGTGTTCAATTGCATCACCACCCTCGCCACCATCGACTGCGACCGCTGCGCCATCAACGGCGCCAACAAGCTGTTGTTCGGCCCAGCCATGGACGAGATCTTTGCCGTGGCCGAGAGCGAGGGCGTGCCCGTCGACCGCGACATCAAGGACCGCTACCTCCACATTCTCGACGGCCAGTTCTACACCCCGTCGATGCTCATCGACAGCCGCAAAAACCAGTTGTTGGAGCTCGAGATCATCTTGGGCAACCCGTTGCGCGTGGCCCGCAAGAACGGGGTGCCCACCCCGGTGCTCAGCGTGGTGTACGCGTTGCTCCTCAACGTGCAGTTCAGAATCAAGGAGCACTTGGGGTTGGTCACGGTGGACGAAAAGGACTACCAGGGCGTCAACAGCGACCAGCACCCGGAAATCTTCCAGCGGAAGCAAGCTGAGCGGCTGCAGCTGAAACAGTCTCTGCAATAGAGCCAGGTGGAACTTTGGCGCCGCAGCAATTGCACGCTCCACCTTTACAAATACACACTTAGACGAACAAAACCCGCCTGCTCTACGAGTGTCTCTCGGCAAGGGTGTGACATTTGTAGACTTGCAGCCATTCTCGATGGTCAGCGCCGACAACCCCCACAAGAGTCTCTGCTCCATTCTATTTACAAGGTTCCCCGCCAGTACTGGCCGTCTTCGGTAAGCTCATACTGTCTCGTGAATTGACTCTACGGATGCGAATGCCTCTAGAATAGATTAACAATGCTAACACCAGGTGAACACCGGCGGCTTGCTGTCGACAAGCTCCAATCTCTCGATCACCACCTGCTTCGTGGCGATGGCCTCGGCGGAGTCCAGCAAATGGCGTGGCGGGCGCCGTGGCTCAAAGCTCATATTGTACTCGAACCCTGACATTTTGGGTGACAGCGGCACGCTGTGGGAACGCGGCGGGCTCACCTCGTCAATGACGCCCATATTGGAGCCGCTGGCGACGTGAAACGAGTGGCTCAACAAGGAAGCGTTCGGCTGGAGGCCGGTCTCAGGAGGGTCGATCTGCACCGGGCTGCCCCGGCCAGCATGGTGCCAGTCCAGCGTGTCGGCCGGCACCGCCATCTGGTCGTCCCAGATGAGCAAGTGGTCTCTGCGGGTCAACTCGAGCGGCCCGGCATGGGCCAACTTCAACACCTCGACCACGTTGAACGCCTGGCCCTTGATCACCGCCAACTGCTTGTGCCACATGCGCTCCTTGAAGTCGGAGTCCTGCTCGAACGTGGCCCGCAACGCCACCACCGTGTTTTCCCACCACGAGGTCGAGGTGAGGAGCGGGAGGTAGTGGTTGCGGGTGTTCTGGGAGAACGGCTGGCCAATCAAGCCGAGCGGGAGGAAGAGCCAGCCGAACGGGAAAGAGCGCCACTCGTCAGGGTGTTTCCAGGGGAACGCCAACCCGGAGTCTATGGCACCAATCTTGACCTGCGGCTCCCAGTGGGTCTCTACCGGGACCCAGTCCACCTTGATCATCCAGTTGTCGAGGCCGCGGTCGGTGTTGCGCATGATGTAGTCGAGAATCACCAACTTCTCGAGCTGCTCGCGGAACTGCTGGAGCCCCCGCTTGCTCCAGCAGAACTGGAGGTCGCTTGGCTGCGGCGCCATGCACCGCTCGGGCAACGGCCCGTCGGGCACCGGGTGCTGGCGCAACCAGGTCTGGGCGTCGACGTAGCCCACGAGAAACGCCTGGAACGAGCCTACCTTGGGCCGGGCGCGGGCGCGGTCCCACCACGAGTAGAAGAAATGGGGCGATGCCAACGGCACGATGCCCGTGGGCGGCACGATGTGCGAGCGCAACCGCCGGTCGAGTACGCTGGCGGCGGCCTCGCTGACGTAGCCCAAGTTGGGGATCAAGCACAGCCGGCCAAAGAAGCAGGGGAAAAACGTGCGGTGGAGCCACTTGGTCCACTTGGGCAGGAGCGGCCCGTACGGCTCCTCGTCCTTGGGCTTGAACACGGCGACCGGCGGCCCCGGGCCCGCGCTGGCTCGCACGAAGTAGCTGCCCAGCGACCCCAGCGCAATGCGCTCGGGCGCGGCCCCGGCCGCGATCGCCTGCTCCACCGCCAGCACGAGCCGGTCCCAGTCGGGCTGGTCGCCGGCCCCGTCGCCGGCGGGCTCGCCCACCGGCGCGTGGCCGCGCACGGGGCGGAATACAGAGTACTCAATCGCGTACTGGGGCGCCTGTGGCGTGGCCGAGGGCGCTGGGGAGTAGGCCCACCGGGCGGCCGGGAGTAGGAAGTTGCGGGCGAACCGGCCGAGACTGCTGGACGCGTCGGACGGGCGCCGTGACCGGAGAAGCGGCGTGGTGGGGCCGGCGTACGGCAGCGGCGTGCCGGTCTCGAGGTCGCTGTCCATGGCTCGGGATGTGAATGAGTGTGAATGAATGTGAAGTGGGTGTGACTGGGTGTGACTGGGTGTGACTGGGTGTGACTGGGTGTGACTGGGTGTGAGTGGATTGGCCGGTGGCTAAGTCCACACCAACGCCCCTGATAAGCTGTCTACTCTGACTGAGTCACAAGAGTCGGCGGTCGGCTTGGGCTAGGGCTTGCCAAACTGGTTGCGTCAAATCGCAGGGTCTGGCCAAGTATCAAGGCGCTCAATCTCAACGGCACTTCGCCAGTAGCCAGCTCTAGTTTCAGCCGATTCCTTGCCACGGGTTTCTGGCAGTGGTTCGTAGAAT
The DNA here is from genome assembly GCA_001599095.1 of Hyphopichia homilentoma. Taxonomy (NCBI): domain Eukaryota; kingdom Fungi; phylum Ascomycota; class Pichiomycetes; order Serinales; family Debaryomycetaceae; genus Hyphopichia; species Hyphopichia homilentoma. Next base: position 1,205,521 of record BCGB01000002.1, on the reverse strand, counting down.
TACGGCGCGGACGGGGGTTCGTATATTAAATAGAAAGCCAGAGGCTGCGAAAAAAGAACGGGTCGAAGTGAAATAAATAACATGGTATCATAGCGGAATTGCTATCACTGTAGAAAGGTGTAGAAGCTGGCAGGCGCTGACAGAACGTGATTCAGCCGCATGCCGCATGTTACTGGCGCCAGCCTGGCGCTGGCTTTTTGGCGGTTTACTGTTGTCTGGAGCTTCATTTTTGTTATTGGGCTCAGACGAACAAGAGCGCTCCACCGAAGATGACGGATTGCACGAAGAACAACCCTTTCACCACCGGGCTGTTGCCCGCGGGGCGGTAGGCGCCGGAGTCGGAGGCGGTGGAGACGGCAGGGGCCGAGCTTTGGGCGGAGGAGGGAACCGCGTCCTTCTTACCACCATTAGTGGTTGAGGACGAGCTCTTGCTGGTGGAGGTGGCCAGGGCCTTCGAGGTGGAGGAGAACACGTAGTTGTTCAAGTCGTTGAAAAGCCCCTTCTTCTCCAAGCCCTTCACAATGTCGCCCACCGCGTCGGCGTACTTGCCAAACGTCTTCTTGAAATTGAGCTTGCCCGACAACACGGTGCCAATGAGCCCGGTGATGGTGTCGGAGTCGGCCAAAACGCTGCCCACGATCTGGGTGATGTTGATCTTGTCGATGGTGCTCGTCAACGTCTTGGTGTTGAGGTTGATGGCGCCGGTCTTGTAGATGTCCTCGAGCAAGTCGGCGGTCATGTTCTGGTACTTTTCGTCGCCAATGAACTTCTTGATGATGTACACTGCCACCCCAGTGTCGTTGAGGGCCACCACGGTGTCGTTCAAGATGTTGGTGAAAAGACTCGACGACAACGCGGTGGAAACGATGTTGCCCACAAAAGTCTCGAGACTGCTGCTGGTGCTGTCGTCGCTGCTAGCCCGCTTCTCCATCGACCGCTTGGCCAACACATCGTCAATGATGTACTTGATGGTCTTCTTGTTGGCCTCGACAACTCTCATCACCAAGTCTTCCAAAGTGCCGCGGTAGCTGGTGTCCAAGAGGATTCCGTCCAAGATCGAGGTCACTAACCCCGAGTCCTTCACGATGTCAAACGTCTCGGTCAAGTTCAAGCCAGCGGCCACTTTGGCCAATTTGGAAATGTCGAGGTTGCCGCCAAGCGATTTGATCAAAGAGCCAGTGGCGTTGGCCAAGAGCTGGATCCGGGCCGGGTGGCCGGCAACTTCGTCGAGAACATCAAAGATAATGCCCGAGTTGTTGACCATCTTCAAGATACTGGCCACCGTCTCCTCGGCGTCTCTTTTGTAGACGCCGTAGTCGTCCGAGGTCGAGTCCATGAACAGATACAAAAGTTCGGCATCCCGTTGGCTCAACAGGGAGTCAACTGTGTCCAACACAAAGTCCTCGAGGGCAAACTCGCTGCCTTCTGGGGCCGCGAACGGGGCGGCGGCGGTCAACACGGTCCACAAGCAAAGGGCAAAATATAGTAACACTTTCATGATGGTGGGAATCGATAAAGAATGAAAACAGTTAGCGAAACTCACAGTTATAAACCACACTGCCTAACTTGAAACAGAGAAGGGGTCTATTGTGACAACAACACAACCAACATACCAATTAGGCAGTCTTGGAAGCGGTTTTTGCTGCTCAAAACTTACCGTTAACGGAAGTGTCATTTTTTTTGCATCTGGTTTGGCATGAGGTGGAATTGCCTATTGCGGTATACAAATGGCGTTGACGACGCACTTCCCAATGGGGAAGTGCAGTGGCCCATCCAAGGATGAAGTGCCCGAGGCGAAGAATAACTCTAAATTGGCCGACTCACCGGCCGAAACCTAATGAACAGAGGTTGACCGACGACGTATAGGCCGCCATCACGCCAGTGCTCTTGCCGTCATCATGCTGTCCCGGTTGGTCGAGCTGCCCGTGCTTTTTCCTTTTTTCGCTTGCCTGTACCTCCTCGTAAAATTCATGTGCTCGCCAGAAGTGTCGTCCTGCATACGGCCGCATTCCTAAAATGGACATTTCATAAATCATTTCTCCTCCCATTATCAAGGCCAAATTGGGCCTCAGACATTGATGTTTATATACTTTCAAACATCTTCTTTTCTGGGCTGGCAAAAAAGATAGACGCTGACACTCAGAATGAGAGGGATATACATACTTCTAACGGCGTTGAGCTTCTGGTTCAGCTTCGGCATGGCTGCGGAATCGGTGCCAAACTCGCCCGAGCTTGAAGTCCGTCTGAACAACTTAGACTCGCTTTTCGAAGAGTTCCTTGCCATAACAGAGAGCCACTTGGATAAAAGAGACGACATCGAGTCCACGATCGAAGGCATCCTCAACTCCGTCAACCAGTCGGGCATCATCGTTGATATTCTTCACGAGATCGCCGGGTCCAAGAGCCAGATGGACAACCTTGTCAACACCACGCTCTCGCTTGTCGAGAGCTTCCAAAGCAACAGCAGCAACTTCCTCTCGCTGCTCAACATCAGTCTCAACGTCACCGATCTCTTCGACCAGGTGTTACTGTCGGGGGTGATCCAGGGCACGTTGAACTCGTTGTTGTTGAACCCCACCAACCGAGACTTCTTGGCCGACTGTGTCGGGGGAATCTTGAAGAGACAAGTGTGGGTGGCCAAGTTGTTGATAGATTTGGGCGCAGGGAAGCCTTTGTCCATCAAGTTGATTGCCGACCTCATCAAGAACACCAAGAGCAAGGCCTCTAACTACAACCAGGTGCTTCACGAGTGGAAGTCGGTTAAAATCGACCCCAGAGACGACAGTGCCGACGGCTACTCCGGGTCGGCGTCCAGTTTCTTCTCCAACGTCGCCAACAGCGTGTTGCAGTCGAACTTGGCCCTGACGTCCATCAGCTCGATTCTCGAAGCCGTCAACAAGACCGACTTTGTTTCCTCCTTGGTGTTGCAAGTGGTCAATGATACCCAGGTGAAAGGGATGGTGGAATACATCAGCTCCAAGGTCTACAACTCTGGCGTGTTGAACAACATTGATCTTAATAAGTACTACGCTATAGCCAAGAAGGCCAATCTTTTGTCTAACGGGGTCCAAGTCGCCATGACTGACCCAACCTACTCCCCTGGTTTGGCCCGTCTTTTCCAGCGCATGGAAAACAACGGTGTCTACCAACAGATCCAGTGGAACCTTTACGGAGACTCTTAGATGCTTGTATACCCTAATGAAAATGTTAATGAACTACTGTAGGCCGATGATACTGAAAGATTTTTTCTATTGTACAACAATGAATGACTATGACATGACAAGGAATTTGAGAGGAAGAAGAAAAAAAGAAACCGGTGATGTCGTTAGAAGGAAGTAGCGTTCATGATCCCGTAACCAAGGGTGATCACGCAAATGTACCCAATGATGGAGGCAGGAACCCCTCTGGTGATGAAAGTGTTGACGGTCAAGTACGGCTTGCCCAAGTCGTCGGTCAAACTGATGGCGGTGACGTTGGGGAAACCAGAAGTTGGCAAACCCATGGCGGCCGAGGCCAAAAGCGCAGTGCCCATCACCAAGAGAAGAGGGTGGGGGTCTGGCAAGCTCTCACCGACTTCCTTTACCAATGGGATGATGATGAGGGCAGCCACCGTGTGGGAGACAAACGTGGCCACCACCAAGATCAAGATCCCAAACACAATGAGAATGACAAACACGTCAAAGTCCATGACTTTCTTCTGCAAGGCAGTGGCGATTGTCTTCAAAAGACCAGACGAACTGACACCCTTACCCAAGGCAATACCGCCCATGGCCAACATGACGATGCTCCATGGGAAGTTGTTCAAGTCGCTGACGTTCAACAAGCCGGACCCGAAGAAAAGAACAATGGGGATGATCGAAATCACACCCGACTCACCAAACGTGGACTCGGTCTTGGTGAGAGTACACCACAAGATAATGGTGGTGACGGTGACGGCACTGATGAACCACTGCTTGACGGTGAACTTTTCTCTGATGGGCTTGTAAGCCTTGAGCTTGGTGGAGGAGATCTTGAACGTGAAAATCAACTCCAACCAGATCCCCAACATCCCGACGATGGCAACGGGCAAAGCCACCGCAAACCATTTGCCCCAGCCCGGGTTGGGCACCATTGACTCGATGGCAATGATGTTCTGGGGCGAAGCAATGGGCGAAGCCATCCCGGCCATGTTGGAGGCCAAGGCAATGCCTAGCACCAAAGCTTGGGCAAAAGGCGACTCGGTTGGCAAGGTTCTCAACACCGGCTGGATCAAAGAGAAACACAACACAGGAGCAGCCACGTTCGAGATCCACATGGAAAGGAAAAGCGACACACTCATGATGGCGAGAAGCACGTTTCTTGGTTTGGTCCCTGCGGCGGCCAAAAGATAGGAACTGATCACCTTGGCGATGTTATACTTCGACAATGCAGCTGCCAAAGTGAACCCACCCATCAACAACATGATAACACTGGACCACATGGTACTGAAAATGTACTGGGAAGCCTCGGGTCCCGTCATGGGCTCTCCGGTGTCGGCGTTCTTCAACACTTTGCAAGTGACAACGAGAAGAGGCACCAACATGGCGGTGATGTACAAGGGAAGAGCCTCTGAGGCCCACAGCATGGCGGCGGCTGCCAACACTGCCAAACAACGGTGCTGCTGCAAATCGTTGAATGTGGGCACACTCAAGAGCACCACGAACGTGACAATGATGATTGTCAACTTGACAATCTGCCAGGTGAACAAGAACTTGGGGATGGCCACGTCCTTGGTGCCAAACACTTTGAAGGGCAAGTGGACGTTACGCATCTGGAGGAACAACGCAGAGTCGTGGCTCAAGTTTTCGTCACCCATCTTGTTGCCCTTCAGAGAGCTGTTGGACAACTGCAAGTTGTAGGACTTCTTCTCCAACGAAAGAAGGTCCTTCCAGACCGTGTTTCTCTCCCACACGATGTGGTCGCGGAGATGGGACTTGAGGTCGTCTCTGACCGACTCGAGCTCGGCAATGGTGGTGTTGCCGGTCAAGCGGCCGGAGAGGAAAGCGTAGATTTTCACGATCTGGTCCAAGCGGAAGTCGACTTCTTTCAACGTGGAAGGAAGGAACGCGGTTGAGTTCTGGGGCAAGAAGTTTTCGATGAAGTCCTGCTTGATGGCGAAGTTGCAGGTCTTGTCGAATTTCTTGGTGATTTTGGTGAACCCAATCTTGTTCAACTCGATGAACGACTTGAGCTCCGACAACGAGATGAAGAGGGTGATGGATTTCCGCTTGAGGGTGATTTTCTTCTGCTCTTGCACGGCAAAGTCGGTGTGCGAGAGCAACGCCGAGTTCTGCGAGTGGGCGTCGTCGTCCTCTTCGTCGTCGCTGTCCTCGGCGTCCGGGGCGTCCAAGTCCACGTCTTCCTCTTCCTCGTGGGTCTGTTTTTCCAAGTCTGCCGGCGCGGTGGCGGCGGTGGGCACACGAGAGATGGCGTGGTGGTCAAGGAGGTCCTCCAAGTTGACCTTGTTGTGTTCCAAGTCTTTGATCAAGTGGTTGTACTGGGTGAAGATCTCCTGCTGGACGGTGACGTAGAAGTCGTCGATTTTGGAGATCTCCTGCAAAAGCTGCTTGGTGAACACTTTCAACGGGTCGAAGCTGTTGGACTCCGGGTTGGAGTAGTCGCCCCTCTCTGAGAACGACAACACGGTGGAGTTGTCGAGCTCGACCGAGAACGAGTTGGTGGAGTTGTTTTTCCCGTCGGAAAAATTGGGCTCGTCGGCCCCGGCCCCGGAGCTCGACCCGGCGGCGTCGGCCGACTCCAAGTCGACGGGGTCGCCCTTGCGGCGGAGGCGGCTGACCAAACGGGACGGGTGGAACTTGGACCGCCCGCCACGCTCGACGGCCCGCGGCTCGTCCTGGGCCCGCTCCAAGCGGGTGCTGTGCACGAGCTCGGTCACGGTGGTGTGGTTGGTTGGGTCCACCGTGTAGCTGCCATCTCTAGGAGAGTTTTCGACCTGCTGCTGCTGTAACTTGTAGATGATTTTCTTGAGCGTTGGGTAGCTCACGTAGTGGTCCTGCCATTCAGGCACCGCGTTGAACTTTAGCGAGTGTTCGAACTTCATCGTACGACCACTGTCCTATTCGGGTAATTGCCAACGGCCTGCTGTTAAGAAAAAAACGTTGCTAGAACAGTTAAGGATCGTGTGATGAATTGCCAAAAGATGCCCACGTTTATTGGCACCGGGGCGTATGCAGGAGATCCTGGCCCACGTGGGCATCGCCGGCGCGGTGGAGGCTGGGTGCACGGGTGCGCGGCCCAGGCTGGCCCTGCTTGGCGCAGATTTCTTTTGCAGGGCCCACATGCAGTCAGATGCGGAAAGCTTAAGGCTGGCGATGCGGAGGCCCAAGGCTGGTGAAATCGGCGACTGAAACGAGGTGACGGTTGACTGGAACGGGATGGACGGGTGCAGTTCCTGGTCGTGTGGTGGCAGCTTGGCAGCTTGTACTGGAATGCAGGCCTGCAGTGCTGGCATGAGCGAATGTGCTCCGTGAGCTTCGACACTCGCCGGCCTTTCCAGGCGATGAACAGAGCACTTCCAGGCGTTCGTTCTCAGCTGGGCGAGGAAGCACGTGACCGCACTCGGGTCCGGCCTCGAGCAAGCCTACTGTATGCGTTCTTCAGCGCTGTAGCTTCGTCTGCCGCTAGAGGCTCAGATGCTATAGGCTCGGGCCGTGTAGGGAACCAGGCAACTGGCCTCGCTTTCTTGCGCAGGCTGGTGAGTGGAGACCCCTTGGGGTCTGAGCGCTTGGAAGAGCCTTCGCTATATGCGGGACAGGAGAGCCGTTCTCTTACCCCGGTGCTGGTTGCCAGGGGCTCGTCGCCTCGTGGCAGCAGCCTTGCAAAAGCTGGCAAGCTCGTCCTTGGACCGCTTTACCGTGGCTCCCTAAGTCTCGGTATGTGGGGACGTCTTGACTCGCAGTATGCTCTTCAGGGCAGCTCTGCCAGCCAAGGCGTGGCCACGCCGAACAGTGTGACAGCTGGATACACATACGAGCGCTCTGCATCCTCCGTCCGCTGGAGCCTTTCAGAGGAACAGCTGGGCGTCCCACTTGCTCGCCTAGAGAGCATTGCCTTCTGGATTTTGCAGCCACTGTTTTGTGCGCACCACTCGTCTAGCAACTTGCCAACTGTGGATTCGCCGTCCTTCCTCACCCAGCTAGATGCAGTTCGGGCAGAGCTGAGCTGAGCAGCCGGTATGCCACCTTGTACCGTAGCAACTCCCGGCCGAGACGCCTGAGGCTGGCCCGCGATTACATGAACAGCCAACTCGGCCATCATGCCCAGCTGCTGACCCCAGCCTCTTCTCTCTAGCGTCTTCTCTCAGCCTCTCTTCGCTTTCCTCGTCTTTCTCCCCTCTCTCCAGCCCAACCCTGAAGAGCCTTAGCAACTGACGAGCTGCGCTTACGTAAACCGACCCTGGCGTTATCGTGGGGCCGCGCGCACGTGACGTGGCATCAAGCATATCCACGCTGATGACTCCCAAAAAACCCATCACATCCACTTTTCCCATTTTTGCCCAACTCCCTATTTTTGCATGCCATGTGTCCCGTCAATGCGATGGACCGCGATGCGGCACAGGCGGCCGAGGCTGCCCGGGCGGGCAGACGGCTCCCGATCGCCACCGAGTCCGAGGGCTCGGCCAGTCCGGAGCCAGTGTGTGGTGGGCCCAACGACAACCCGCCCACACTAGTGCACAAATGGACCCACTCGCATCTGATTCTCAGCGTGGTGCCGGCGCCGTCGCGCCACTTGATTTTCTGTGGCACCCAGGACTCCAAGGTCTTGGTGTACGACACCGTCGACTACTCGCTTTGCCAGGTGATTGAGGCGGGCCACCAGGAGCACGAGAGCGACGCGTCGATTCTCTGTCTTGCGCTCAGCGACGACGAAAACTTCTTGTTCAGCGCCGGCAGCGACTCGTTGGTAAAGGTGTGGAGCTTGGCGTCGATGCCGGCGGTGGCCCCCAGCTGCATCTACGTGATATACTCGCTTGTCGACATTGGCGACATCTTCTCCATGGCCTGGAGCGACAGCCTCCAGACGCTCTTTGTCGGAGCGCAGAACGCGTCGCTCTTCTGGTGCCACATCAACTTGCACGAGCCGGCAGTGGCCCTGGACACCCTGTCGCCGGCCCCGTTGTCCTCCGACGACAACGGCAACGACGACTCGTACGTGGACCGGCTCCCGCACTTCCGCTTCGACAAGTTCTTCGACTCCAAGGGCCCCGGCGGCCTGTTGAACCGCATCCAGTCGCAGCACAAGATCCGGCGGGCCAAGCGCAAGGCGGGCGGCGCCTGCGCCAAGTTGATTGAAGTCAGAAACGACGACTTTGTTCGCTTCGCCCACCACGGCTACCTCTACTGCATGGAGTTGTTGAGCTCGGCCGTGGGCCGGCGTAACTCGGACACCAACGACTTCCTCGTGCTTCACGGCGATGCGTGCGCCCAGATCCTCATCACTTGCGGTGGAGACGGCATCGTCAACATCTGGGGCGTCAACCGGGCCGGCACCGACATCCACGTCAAGAAGCTCCACAGCTTGGAGAATGAGGAGTCTGTGCTCTCGATGTCGATCCAAAACTTCTACTTGTACGTTGGTTTGGCCGACTCCTCCATCAACGTGTGGGACCTTCTCACGTTCCAGCTCATCCGGTCGTTCCATTTCGTCGACGAGAACGCCAAGGCAAGACCCAACACCGCGTACGACGAGGTGTTGAGTCTCGGCATCCACAACGACTGCATTTTCAAGGCCTCCAATTTGGGCGGCCTCATCAAGTTCACCCTCAAGAACTACCAGTCCGACAACTCGGTGATTGAAACCGACTCCTTGAGAGAGGACTCGGAGGTGCTCGAAAAGGGCAACAACAACTACACCCAGTTCAAGTCGGAGATGTCGCAAGGCTTGCACCTCACGTATGTGGTATCCTCCGAGGATGAACAGTACAATCGGCTTTTCAACAAGTCCCACAACCTGGTGCTTGCCGTTAGGATCTTCTGGGTCAACTCACGCACATACCTCATATCCGGTGGGGTGAAAGCATTGTGTTTGTGGGACATCTCCAACGTGGGCCACATCAAGCACCCTTCGGTTGGGGGCGGACCCATTGCTGGTTTGAACAGCAAGGAGTCACTATCGCCAACCGAGTCTAGGAGTCCGTTGACACCCGACACTTCCGCATCACTTTTTGAAAACCACAACATCAGCAACGACGACTTGCTTCTGTCGTTGAAGACGTACATTTCATTTAAAACAATCCTGAAGTATCCCAGCTTCTATCTCGAGGACTCGCGGCACTGTGCCCAGTTCTTGTGCAAGCTTCTCATCAGTCTTGGGGCTTCGCAGACCAAATTGTTACCGATCCCCAATGCCAACCCGGTTGTGTTCTCGCATTTCACTCGCAACAGCAAGCAGCCATCTACGAAACACGTGAAGGTGCTTTGGTACGCCCATTACGACGTGGTGGAAGCCACCGCCGACGCCGAAGGCTGGTCTTCAGACCCGTTCAGATTAAGTGCCCGTGACGGCAACTTGTATGCCCGAGGTGTTTCCGACAACAAGGGCCCGACGTTGGCGGCGATTTATGCGGTGTCGGAGCTCTTTAGGAACCAGCAGCTCTCGTGCGACGTTACATTCCTCATTGAAGGAGAGGAAGAGTGTGGCTCGATCGGGTTCCAGGACGTGGTGCAGGCCAACAAGTCGTTGATTGGCGATATTGACTGGGTGATGTTGTCGAACTCGTACTGGCTCAACGATGAGACGCCCTGTCTCAACTACGGGTTGAGAGGGGTGATCAATGCCGCAGTGACGGTTGAGTCCGACAAGCCGGACCGGCACTCGGGGGTGGACGGGGGTGTTTCCAAAGAGCCCACTATGGACTTGATCCATGTGTTGGGGACGCTTATGGACAGACAGTCTAGACGAATTCAGATCCCCCAGTTCTACGAGGACGTTTTGCCGCTACACACCAACGAGCTCGAATTCTACAAGAGGATCGAGGCGCTCGCCAATCAAGAGAGCATTGGCCAGCAGGACTTGAAGTCGTTGATGGCCAAGTGGAGAGACCCGTCGTTGACGGTGCACAAGATCCAGGTGTCAGGCCCCAACAACAACACCGTGATTCCGCAAGTGGCCAAGGCGTCGATCTCGATCCGGGTGGTGCCGAACCAGGACCTTGTCAAGATCAAGCAGCTGTTGATCAAGTACTTGCAGGAGCAGTTCGACGGGTTGCGCTCCGACAACAAGATGAGCATCAACATCTTCCACGAGGCCGAGCCGTGGCTTGGAGACCCCACCAACTTGGTGTACAAGATGCTCTTCAAGAAGATCAAGAGCAACTGGGGTCCGCAGAGCCCCGACCCGCTATTCATCCGGGAAGGTGGCTCGATCCCGTCGGTGCGGTTCTTGGAGAAGTGCTTCAACGCGCCGGCGGCCCAGATTCCGTGTGGGCAGGCCAGCGACAATGCACATTTGAAAAACGAGAAGCTCCGGGTGGTCAACTTGTTCAAGTTGAGGAGCATATTGGCGGACTCGTTCCGCGAGTTGGGGGTGGACGAGGCATAGATTACAGCTTACATAGGGAATGATACAAGCATTGCAGATTAGTCATAACAGAAATGAAGGTGAAGGGACTATAATACAGATACGAAGTGGAGGTGGTTGATGCGAAGAAAATGCAGGGAGGTCTAGGAGGTTTGCGGCCAGCAGGGCTCGGGGTGAGGAATGGTGATGACGATGAGGTGGTGAGGAAATGGTGAAGAAGCGGTGTGGAAGGGTGTGCGTGGCGTGAGAGCTGGCGTGCATTGGTGGTGTGAGGAGTGGCCGGTGGGTGGTGTGATGGGGCGATGGAATTAGATGGCGTGGAGCTGCGAATGGGGTGGAGCTCGATTTGCGGACGTGTGAATGGCGTGGTCCTGAATGGCGTGGTCCCGTAGGGGTGTTTGAGCAGTGGCTGGCTGAACGGACGAGTGGATATATTGAGCCGTTTGGCCAGGTGAAATTGGCCGGACAGCCTCACGCATGCACAGCCGGCTAGCCAAAGATGAAGGCGTTGATCTTCACCGGCTTGTTCAGCTTGTTGGCGTAGCACACGCGCAGCCAGGCCGGGCTGGCATGCAAGAGCCGGTTCATGTGGCGCACGCTGTGCACGCGCTTGCGGGCGGGCCGGCTGGCGCCCGAGGCGGCGTCGTCGCCCGGCGCGTCGCCGTCGCTGTCGTCGTCGGAGTGCTCGTAGTCGTTGCACAAGTCGAAGTCGCGGTCGTAGTAGAGCCACGAGCAGTGCTTCTGGACCAGCTTGCGTGGGGCCTCGTCGATGATGCTTTCGTCGTCGCGGAACCGGATCTGCTTGTGGGGCTTCTGCGGCTTCAGGAGCGACGGCGCCGTGTTGGAGGTCGAGTCCAGGTGGACCGAGAACGTGGACGCCAGGGTTTCGATGCTGGTGACGGAGGGGCGGGTTTCGGCCGAGCCGGGCGCGCCCGGCGCGGCTGGGTCGGCCGGGTCGAGGGCGTCGACCGGCGGGGGGCGCACGAGCGGCCCGTGCGGGCCGGCGTCGGCGAGCAGCTGCGGCCCGTCGTCGCGCCCCGCGTTCAACGCCAGGATCACCAGAAGCAACTCGACGGCGCTGGCGCGGTCGCGGTGCGAGAGGGCAAAGTGCCGCACCGTCACGTCCGGGTGGGCCCGGTCGACGGCGCGCGCGCGTGCCAACTGGGCCGGCGCGTACTGGTCGAAGAGCACGACGTGGTAGCGGGCGCGGGTGGCCTCGAGCCCCGTCGACACCACGCAGTCGAGGCCGAACTGGACCGGGTCGTCGCTCATGGCAAACACGAGCACGTGCTGGAACCGGTGGTGGAACAGGGCCCGGTCCTGGCGCAGCATGTGGGCGAGCAGCTTGGCGTCCACGAACTGGAACTGCTGCTGGTCGAGGCCAAAGTGCTGGAGCACAATGAGGATGTCGTTGATTTCCTGGCCAATGTCGTTGAGCACCACGAGCGCCCGCTGGAGCTGGCGGTGCGCCTTGACGTAGACGTAGAACGGGAGCATGATCTCGACGAGAAAGCAGCAGTCGTGGAGCGACACCCGGTCGGGGACCGGCACGAGCGCGTGGGCCGGGCTGGCGATCTTGACGCAGTCCTGGAGCCCGCCGTCGATGGTGTAGCCGTACTCCCAGCGGCGGGTGCACTGCCAGTGGGCCGCGCCGTCGGCGGCGTCGAGGGAGCTGTCGGGGCTGGGGGGCCTGTCTGGGGCGCCGTCTGGGTCGAGCGCGCCCGCCGCTGGGTCGGCCGGGGCGCTATCCGGGTCGCGCGCGGCCTCGGCGGCACAGCTGGCGCACGGGTCGCCCCACTTCTGGTCCAAGCAGCTGGAGTACGGGAACACCCAGTACTTGGTGTTGCTCTTGTCCCGCGGCGCCAACAACTTGCCAATGATCTTGTTGCCCGGCACCACCGGCAGCCGGTGGTGGCGCAATGGCTCGAAGTCCCGGGCGTAGTTGACGCCAATGATCTTGACTTTCAAGATGGCTTCGTGGTCGCCCACCTGCAACTCCCGAGGCAACTTGGTCTGCTCTCGTAGTTTGTGCGCTCGCGGGTCGTATAGTCGCTTGATGGGTAGCGAGTTGACCGGGAGCGGGATTATATACGACTCGTGTTTGACAAGGTCGTTTATGGGAGTCGACATGCTCGTCTAGAACCAGCCGGCAAAAACTAAAACACTCAACGTAAGAACCGGGAATCGTGGTTTATAACTGGGGCTGGCGCCGAACTTTTGGGGCAGACTATTTCGTATATAAAGACTTGGAGTTGACGATGTCAACTACGAATTATGCATGAAATCCCAAACTATAAAAATATTGGGATCCCATTGGTATCAGCAATTAATATGAGCTCGACTTTTTTTTTTTTTTTTCTGTGGTTGTTTTGTGTATCCTGTGCTAACAATACCAATGCATTGAATGCTGGTGCTAAAACGACAATGGTGTTGTTACACTACCTCACAGAATTATACGTGTTTCAGCATCACAACCGGGCTGGTCTCATGTTAACGGTTACAATCGAGCCAGGTGGTTTTTTACTGGTTGCGGTAATTTATCAATAGTATTGTTCCCATATCAATCGTCCTAAAACTATTGTTGCATAGCGGGCTCACAATGGGGGCACCAAACAACGCGGGTCTAGTCTACACAATCAGATTCATGCCAGCCAGCTCCCATTCAACCCACCATGTCTTCAATTATGGGGCCATAATTGCTGTCATTGACCCAGCCGGGTGGTTGTCATTGAAGCGAGACCTCGAATCATCACTTACCCAATCGGGCATCCACCTGCCTCGACTCAATGCAGGTGGTGAATTTTATCCGCATTGGCACCGGTATTTTTTGTGCGCGTTGCACCAGCAACTGGCTGGCCCACTGGCTGGGGTCGCATCCAGCCCCTTCCATATTTAAACACTAGTCATCCCGCAGGCCCCAAGGGGCTGAAATTTAACCGGCGGGCCGGCTACGGCAATTTTCTCGCTTATAACTTACATTATGTGTTTCATTTAAATGCAATATTAACGTTGCAGCTGGTTGGCGAACCCGCTAATATTATGTTGCCGCTTGATCACCCCCTGATTTGATGCCTCGCTTGTTCAACTTGCTGCCAGTAACCGGTGGCAACCCATGCAGTAGTGCATCCCCTATTGTCACCTCACAGCTGCAGCACTGCTCAGTTGCATCCGTCGATCATTTCGCTACCACCCCATGGCATTCTGGGCCTCCCAGTTCATGTTGGTGTGGTAGCTTCTCAAGCTCCTCTCACTGGTTTCAGGTTGCGTTTCTCTCACTGCTCTCCCGGTGGCGCTACTCCCCCTCGTGTTTCATTTTCCGCTTCTTCTTGACTCGACTCAATTCCGCCGCCTCCCTGATGTCGACATTCCGCTGCCTCTCGCCGCTGATACGCCCAACTGTAAATCTAGCTCTAATTTTTTCTTCTTTTTTTTTTGGTTTTGTGCAAATTGCCCTAGGTTTCAATGGAAAACCTTATCGTACAATTTGCTGCTGATTTCTGGGCTCCGTTCCTTAGCTCGTATTTCTTGTTTCGGCCGTGCTTGGCTCGGCCGAGCCCTTCGTAAAACCATCCACGTCTATTCTTCAACCACTACTTCTGTTCCTGGTTCCGCTGGCGCTTCTCAAGCAGTCTCTTTCTTCTTTGCCTGCTTGGCCTCTTTTCTTTTCCGCTCCTCTTCTTCCAACAACGACAACCGCATCGCCTGCTCAATCATCCGCTCCTCCATCGAGTGCAATCTTTCGTTGCTTCCGTTGGTGCTGGACCGCCGGCGGGTGTCGTCGGACTCGCCTGGAATAATCAAGTTGGACGCGTGGATGGCACTGGCGGTGGCGGCCTTGCGGGCCAATTTGTTGCGGGCAGAAATCAACTTGGTCTCCCAGTCGGGCCGGATCACGTCGGTGGTGATCACGGTGGGGGAGTCGGCAGGAACTGACGAGCGTCTTCGTGGCTTTTTAACGACAAACTCGTCGTGCTTCTCGGGTGAAGACAGAATCACCGCCTCTGAGTCTTCTGGTATGCTGGACACGGTGACATCGTGGTACTCGGACGGCAATATACTGTTGATGCCGGTGTTTATGTCCCGTGGGGCGTCATAGGTGACCCCGAAATCGGGCATGGCACAATATGGGCAGTTGGCTGGTTCTGAGATTAAAGTATGGGGCAATTCGTTGTTGCCGGGATCATTAGACGAGTCGTCGTGGGGCGGATGCGGATCCAACCGTTTGATCTGCACAAAGCACTCGGTGCACACCGGTTGTCGGCAGCACCTGGTGGTGTTCAAGTTACGTGGGTAGTAAAGGAAACAGATGGGGCACTCGGTAGCGTTGCGGTACAATTTCAATAGAAGCGCCTTCAGTGGTAAATGAGGAGACGCCGGTTCATTTGACTTCAACTTGATCTTCTCATCTAGAAACTTGTTGTCCTCTTGTAACTGGGACTCTTTGGTCTGTTCAATCAATGCCTGGAGTTTTGCCTTCTGCTCTTGTCGCCGGTGGTAGTGCGACAGCTTATGGATCTTGTGATTATCGATGTCGTCGGGCTCCTCGGCGTCGGAGTAGGCGGTTTCGATCAGATGCAACGGGAGCTGCGAGAGGATCACAAGTAGCTCTTCGTCGGTCCAGTCGTCGTTAAAATCCTGGAGTGGGGTATAGAATGGGGCCAACCGCCGTTTGATGATGAGGTTCCTGACCACGTCGGTGTTGTAGTCCAAGTTCAGCTTGTAGGTGCCGAACGGAGCCAAGAACCCGCCGTCGACGTTCTCGGAGAATCGGACCACGAGGTTGCCGTAATGGTGTTGATTCTGGCGGTCTTTCTCTTCTGAGTTTTTCGACTTCTTATCGGAGATCGAGAAGAGCGTCGAGGTGGTGTTGCGGCGGACTCGTCCGCTCTCCACGTACCCGCCGGGGCCGACCGGGTACGAGCCGGAGCCGGAACGCGACCGGCTTTCTTTGGTTGGAACGTTACCCATGGCACACAAGATGGCAAAATGGGGGAGAGAAAACCAGGCTTGAGTAGAAAAAAAAGTGGAGAACTCACCTGTGAAAACGGAGGGAAACGGGTTGTGAACAGGCGTGTGAATGTAATGTGATGTATAGCACCGGTTTTAACAATCTCACGAACACAGGGCGGAAGTGGTGTGAGTATTGTGACCAGTAATATCGTGTGGGCAAAGAAAAAGGAGTAGTTGAAGTTTGCTCTTATCGTGCGCGCTGGGCGGCGAAACATGGAGTGCGAAAGAGCCGGGCGCGCTGGGCCCACGCCAACGGAAGCCGCGCGCGGAGCCGGTCGGGAGATGTGGCCGCTGGCCCCATCCGGCTCTGTGCTCGCACGGTTGCCGCGGTATTTCCGCCCATTGTCGCGGCCGGAGCAGCCGCGCCAGCCCTGCAGGTTTGAGATGACCGGGGCAGTGGCAGTCCGGCCGGGTGGTCCGGCGATGCCATACTGCAAATACAGCCGTATTGGCTTCTCGCCGGGTGGGCTGCTGTGGGCTGTGGTGCCGGTTGCGGTTAGAGGCGCTGCAGTCATCGCAGAGGCTGGGTGCAAATGGAATTTCAGATCACCAGCGGCTGCCTGTTGAGGCGCAGACTGAGATGAAAGGATGGAGCTTGGTCTGGTTGCTCAGATTCAGGTGAGATCGTGTGGGGTCGCCAGTGGACCGCTGGCCATTTCGCTGGCCATTTCTCTTGCCATTTCTCTTGCCACTTCGCTTGCCACTTCGCTTGCCATTTCACTTGCCACTTCGCTTGCCATTTCGCTTGCCATTTCGCTTGCCGCTGACTCACATTGGCACACCATTACCTTCTGGTATTCAGCATTCTGGCGCTTTGGCACCTTGTGGCTATCACCCCCGTAGAGCTTCTCGGGCGCATGTATCTTGAAGAGCACCTTGACGGCTCAGTAGGCCAGTTACGGCGTGTGCGAGCTTGTTCCCTGGGTTGAACTGAAGCTGATGAGGGTTCCCCAATTGCATTCACACGTATTGTATGACGCAGCGTCGGTCCAACCCCTGCTCAGGCGGTCGCTTACACTTGATTTTGGTGATTATGACGGGCCATCGCTGGATGGGCCACGGTATATTACGCTATTATACACTATTCCGTTCCATTTGCCTGTTCCTCCTCTAGCGCTCGCGGGCGAGCCCGACGCCCAACCCGACGCCGATCATGGCCAACACCGCCGCTATCCACACCAAGCCGAGCACGAGGCTGACGAGCTTCTGAGTCGTCGAGAACCGCTTGTTCACGCGCTGCTTGACCAGCTGCTTGTCAAACCCCTGCTGCTCGTAGTAGAACCCGGTGTAGTACTTGCTCGACGTGTGGATGTTGGTGTCGAACGCGCCGAGCGCCACGAGCAAGAACACGGGCGGGATCACCAACCCGAGCACCATCATCAGCGCCCACCGGAGCCACGAGTGGCGCCAGAACTGGAACTGCGGGTCCATCTGCTTGTCCAAGTCCTGGTGGAAGCCGGTGAACCGGTAGTCGCCCAGCACCGACGACGCGGCGCTGGCAAGCATGTTGTCGTGCGAGGTGTCGCGGGCCACCGTGTCGTGCAACCGGGCGGTCGAGAACGCGCCGGCCGACAGCTGGTGCGCGAGCGCGCGCGGCGCGCGCGGCGGGCTCGGCGGCGCCCGGTGCGGGTCCGGCGGCGACCCGCGCGGCCGGTGCCGCCGGAACTCGTACGGGTCGGCGTACGGGTCGTTTCGCGGCGACTGGCCCGGCTGGCCGGGGCTGGCGGGGCCGCGCGGGTGCGCGCGCGCCGGCGGGCTGACGCCGGCGTAGTTGCTCACCGACCGCAGCGACACCGACTGGTAGTCGTTGCTGTTGCTGGAGCTGTACTGCGGGTCGGCGCGGCCGGGCGACGAGTGGCGCCCGCTGAGCCGGAGGCCCGTCTCGTACACCGACCACCGCTGGGTGCCCTCGTTGAAGTCGCGGTCTTGCACGGTGTACACCACCACCGGCAACTCGGTGGACGAGTCGACGCCGGCGGTGAGGTTGCCGAGGGTGCTGCGGGCGCGGTCGGCGTCGTACGGGTCGAGCGTGCGCGCGGCCCGGCGCGGCGGCGCGTCGTAGGCGCCCTCTAGCCGGCTCAAGAGCTCGCCCAGCGAGTACGACGCCACGGTGTCGCGCGCGCCGCGCAACGCGGTCTCGTCGGCCGGGCCGGCCAAGCGCAGGTTCAGCCCGCGCATCGAGAGCCGGTGGAGCGGCCGCTCCAGCGTGTTGATGCTGGCGCTGACCGAGGTGGCGTCGTCGGACGAGATCACGTCGCCGGGGCTGCGCACGGCGTGGCTGGGCGTGGCCATGGGGGTGACGTCGGGCTCGGGGTACTTGTCGAGGGCGTCGGACACGCCGGTGACGTTGAGCGACGGGTCGACGTTGGACGACGCCGAGAACCGGGCGGCGGCGCCGCTGTGCCGGGCGCTGTGCCGGGCGCTGTGGCGGGCGCTGCCACGGCCGCTGCCGCGGGCCGAGCCGGTGCTGTTTCTGGAGCCGGCGCTGTTCTTGGCCGAGTTGGTGCTGTCGCGGTTGGAGCCGGTTCTGGTCGAGGCGGTGCTGTCGCGGTTGGTGGTGGCGCTGTCGCGGTTGGACTCGGCGTCGTGGAAGCTGCCCGGCGACAGCGCCCCCAGCTGGGTCAGGTGGGTGCTGCCGACCGCCGACGGCGGGCGGGCGCCGGCCAACGTCATCTCGACGATGGACCGGGTCTCTTTCAAGCTGGGGTTTCTTCGTATCGACGTCTTGGAGTGTGCCAGCGACCGCTTCGACAGCGACGACTGCGAGTTGCGGTTGCTGCCGCCGGCGAACGGGCCGGTCTCGTCGAAGATCTCGCGGAACACGAACCGGGAGTCGCGCGGCTGGCCGGCCCGGGCGTCGCCCGTCTCGGCCGGCGCCAGCTCCTGCTGGTACTCTTGCAAGAGCGAGTTGATGGAGTCGGAGTCGTAGCTGGCGTGTTCGTCGTCGTCGCTGGAGTCGGCGAAGTCGTCGAGCGTCGGCACGTCTTTGGCCAAGCTCGAGCGCGAGCCGACGTGGTGGGGGGCCGGGCCGGACGGGGCGCTGGGCTGGCCGGTGCTGGGGCCCGACGACACCGTGTGGAACAGCGACTTGGACCGGCTGAACCCGGGCCGCAACAAGGTGGTCAACTTGTGGCCGCGGGTCGGGCTGGTGGCGTCTTTCTTGTGGAGCTCGGGCTCTTCGCTGATGCTTTCGATGGAGTAGGCCGAGCCCCGGTTCTTGAACAAGCTTTTGATGGACTTGGTGGGCGACGCAAGCTCGCCGCTGCTGCGGCTGCTCTCGGGCGACGCCGGCGCTCGTGATATTCGGAAGCTGTACCGCTTTGGCGATTGTTCGGGCTCACTGGACTTCTTCATGGCATGGGTATTATATGAAGCAAGGAGCTATGCTGAAATGAAGAATCGTGAAGGAATGTAGCGGACGGCTGTCGTGAGCAGTTGTGGTCTGTCCTAGTGGGGTTGAGTTTCGTGGGTATCAATGAAGGAATGAGCTCTGGAATCAAGGAGCTGCTGGTGGGGTTAACGATGACTAGCAAATAACGAATGAATGTAGTTGGTGGAGTTAACGAGTGACTGGTACAACGACCTGAAGGAGTGACTGGGTGCAAAGACCTGGATGGCGGGTAGTTCTTGAAGACTGGTGCTAAGGGATGGTGTTAAAACTTATAACTAACCAAGCAATTTGTCACTGATGGAGCCAATTTAGTCGGGTGTTTCTAGTTCAAATGATAATAATTGACAACTCGCGAAACAATGGGCGGAAATCAGAATTAACTCCAACTTGGTGTCGTATGCCTATTGTTCCCACTGGTTGTACAGGAGATCAGCTCGTGTATTGGCTTTTAAACGGCAACCCGATTCTATTTTAGTGGTTTAAACGGAGCTCAGCTTAGTCACCCGAAAATTAGTTTATGGGTCTGACAATTAATCAAGCAACAATTTGGGTTGAGATCCCGGTGCTTTTCTTTTATAATCAATCTATCCCTTGCTGGTGCCAGTAAGAAACCGCCCCAATCCCAAGTTTTGATACCTTCGATTCTAAAAATGAAGGTGATTTTGTTTAGGTCTTGTCCCAATTAGGAATTCTCGGCTAACGGTGTGCACTCCTCAGCTGTCTCAAACAAGCTGATTCTGGGCCCGTTTTGCGAGAATTTTTTTGGGGCGAATTAACAACACCGTTTGGGCCAATTTGCTCACTATTTGGGTAAATTGATGAACTACACCCCGGTACATTTCTTTGACTGGTATTTATATTTAAATAAATGGTTAAAACCGGGTCGAACTAAAACATAGACGAAGAATAATGAATAAAACGGAAGAAGAATCTGGAATCAAAGCCTTTAAGTAATTAAAGTCACATTAAGATCAAGAAATAAAGTGGTATTGAACGGTTTTGTAGCAAAAACCCTTCTGTAGTCGTTAGTTGCGTAACATAAAGAGCCAATTTCTTGATTTGAAGTCGGAGGGGACCGGTATTGGTTTCTTATTGTCGTTTTGGTCAATCAATATCTCGTCTTCAGTATACCACTAGTATACGAAGAGATATCAATGTTCAGGGGAGTGTTCCTCGACTAGACTTAGTAGTTCATGTTACTTCTTCTTCTTCTTCTTCTTCTCTTTTTACATGGGTTGGTAGCGGCAGTGGTGGAAGATCCAGAGGAGCCACTGGTGGAGGTTCCAGAACTAGAGCCACTGGAACTGGAACAGTCACCGTCGAAAGCGGCGAAGGCATTGGTGACAATAGTTTCCAAAGTGTTAAGAGAGAAGATGTTGTGGAACAAAGAACCAAGCAAACCAGATGACTTCACGGCGCTGATAACGTCGCTAAGTGGCAAGGCGTTGGAGGCCAACACCGACTTGACCAAGTCGACGGCAAATGGAATGTAAGATGGGTCGGTAAGAATCGACTCAACAACAGAAGTAGCCAAACCAGAGTCACCCAAGGATTGGAAAAGACTGACAAGAATGTCTTCGGTGTCTCTTTCGTAGATACCATCCATTGGTTGCAATTCACCCACGGCGGATTGAGCAGCAATGGCGTCTCTTTTACTGGTGAGTTTGTCAACACCTTCTTTAACGGCGGACTCGACTTTGTCGGCCAAGTCAGAGATCAAGGCTTTACCCAAAGCGAAAAGTTTCTCGTAAAGGGAGCAGTCACCAATGACGTCGTTGATGATTTTGTTGATCAAGCCGGATTCAACCAACGCATCCAACAAGGTGGTAAGGTCCAAAAGACCAGACTTAAGAACGGCAACAATGGTTTTAACTGCAATTGGTTCCACGGTCTTGTCGGTAGCAATGAAGTGAATCACTTTAGGAGCCAAGCCGGTGTCGTTAAGAGCAGACAAAACTTGGGTGACAAGTTCGCTTTCTCTTTTGTCTAACTCATCTCTTTTAGCTCTGCTGGCGCTCAAGGAGTCGATTTTGGCGATCAATTCTTGCGAGTCGAACTTTTTGACAACATCAACTTGTTGTTGGCCTTCCACAACGGCAGGAGCAGCATTGGTGTATGCTGTGTAAGCGATGAACGCCGTGACGGCAGAAGTAGAGAATCTCATGATACTAACGAGTGGACTGGATTAATTTAAAACGAACAAAAAGAATTTTAAAAGAAAAACAATTTCTGAAACTTTTTATGTTAGAGGTGGAAAAAAAGCCTGATTTATACCGACTGGTCGTTTAAGCCTAGCATTCAATTATTGTTTAGTTGAGGTGCCAGTTGAATGATGTTTATTGATTTCTTGTTTAAGCCTCTTGGCACCAGTACAATCCCAGTTTAAGAGGAGAATAATAGCTGTTTTAGTATCTATAACTTTTACCTTCCCGTATCAGGAAATTTTTGAAAAGGTGCAAAAAAATGCTGCAGTGGGATGGTTTGGGGTGCTCGCACAGAAATTCCCCGGTTGGGAAATCAAATCGTTTCGCACTAAGTTAACCTTTTACCGAATTGGGAAATGCCTGGAACAATGCGATTCGATTAGTGCACTAAACATCTGTATTGATGAGCACTAATTTCCCTATATGTCCGAGTTGTAGCTCGAAAAGTCCCAGTAGTAGCTTAAAATGTTAACTGCCATTGCAGGGGACGGTGCTAATTCAGTGAAATTATGCTTAAAAATTACACGTCTGCTGCGAGGCTTAATGTAATGATAACATCGAATTATGACATCAGACACCGAAAGCCTGCCCGACCACCCAGGGACCGGGCAAATGCTGTTTTGACTAGACTACATGCTTTTGCGACATATTGCATACTTCCTAGTAGTGGCATCCCGTTTATTTACGTAAATTGTTGCAAAACATCTGAAAATGGTTTTGTTCTTGTGATCCCAATCGGGTAAGTGCGGCCCTCGAATGTTACTACGGCTTTGGGTAATAAGCTTACTCCAATTAGGTCCTTGGCAACCTTCACCAACGACTGAATCTCGCAAGATGAAATTGAAACCCTGTTGTTCTCATTATACTCTGGACCGGAAACTTACAATTGTTGCTCTACAATCCACCCTGCTGGGGTTCTCAGTGGTATTTCTGAAAGGGTTTATTTGTACACCTGAATCGAGCTATCTCTTGGAGAAAAAATTCATCAATGACGTTTGCTTCCTGTCCTTTGCTCCTGCCTGTTTCTTGGTCTTGGGGGCCGGTTTCCGCGGCACTGGTTTCTTGGCCGTTTGGGCGGCGGCCGGCTTTTTCTTGTAGGTGGTGATGAATCCGTCTTCGTCCACAACGGTTTCTTTTTCCTCTTCGGGCTCGTCAGCGGTTAAAGGTGTCTCGTCGCCTCGTGCTTCCTGTTTGGACTCGTCAACGCTCTCTGGTTCTTCTGGTGCCTCGGTCATTTCGTGGTCGCTCCTGTTTTCTTCCTCTGATGGTTTGGCAGGGTTCTGCTCGTCTTGCACCTGCTCTCTCTGTTCTTTCTCCTTTGATTCCGTCTCTTCTCTCTGCCTCTTCTCTGCCTCCGCTTTGTCGGCGGCGTCGTCGTCGCTGAAGTCACTAAAGTCGTCCAAAAACAAGTCGTTGATGTTTGTTTTGGGAGCAGGTCTGCTCACTTCATCCACCTCCATGTCGTCTCCGTCATCTACGGCCGACGCAACCACCCTTTCCTTCGGCTGCTGGGCCTCTTGCTTCCGCGACTTGTACTGGAGAGCCGGCCTCGACACCTCCAGCGCTCTTTTCGCAGGTGTGGCTTTCTCTGCTTTCCTGCTGGTGTAAAGCGACAGCAAGCTGCCCTGGCCCTTCCCCTTGGCGGGAGCGGCAGCGGCCTTTCTCGACACGTATCCCGAGCTCAATCCGGCGGTTTTAACCGGCGGCTTTGACTCAGCGTTTTTAACCGGCGGCTTTGACTCAGAAACCGGGGTGGATTTGGCAGTGACCTTTGGCGTGCTTTGCACGCTTGATCTGGCAACCGGCTTGGTCACGGTGAGACCGGGGCCCTCAATGATGCCGATTTCGTGGTACTGGGCCAACTTCTGGTGGTCAAGAGGCACCAGGAGCTCGAGTAGCGCCAAGTCGTTGTTGGAAACGGGAGCCTCTTTCAAACCCACGCAGTACACGTGGACCGTGTGGACTTTGGCGAGCTTTTTCACGGCCTCGTCCACCTCGGACTCGTCGTGGCACATCTGTACGCCGGTGTCGCCGTCCGGCGTCACCCCTGTGGCGAGAAAGCTGGCAGTCACTTTGTCTTTGTTGGTTTTGTAGAACTCAAACAAGAGCTGTTTGGCACGCAGGTGGTGCAAGCTGAGCTCACGCGCCAACGTGTTGTATGTGACGTGTAGCTTTTCCGTGAGCACCCGCTCTGCGAGGAACTCAGCCTCTTGTACCTGTGCTTCCATGGTCATATTTAATGGGTGGAGTTGTTTAGCAAAATAAATTTTAATTGATAGCGCGTCTTGTGGTGCGCGGATTTTTTTGTCGAAATCGGCTGCAAAAGTTGACTAACGAATAGACAAGTGAGCACCAGCCAATACGGTTATGTTAGGTGGATTGTAGTGGGCTATGGTGGGCTGTGGTGGATTGCGGTGGATTGTGATGGGCTGTTTGGTGGATGTTAGAAGACATAGGGCGTCTGATGTTTTGCGCTACAAGCTAGCCAGGCGAGAATGAATGTGCATCACGCTATTCAATACAATAAATATATAAAAGGGCGTCTACTTCTTCCTGGCAAACGTGTAGATGGTAGGGAAGATGATAACAAAGCGATGGTTGTCGTCCCAGCCGAGTTTCTCCTTGAGCTCGTCAATGTAGCAGTCGGCGATGTCCTTGTGGTCCTTGCCGTTTTCCTTCATCCAGCTGTGATAGGCACTCCAGCTGGTGACGTACAGCTTCCAGGTGCTCAAGGTGATCTCCTTCTTGATGTAGAGGGTGGTGTAGCTGGGATCGTCTCCGTGGATTTGGGGCTGGTAATGGCGGACGACCACGTCCTCAAACAACTCTTCTGGCACTTTCACCGATTTCAAGGCGGTTCTGAAAAACTCGTGGCCCGGCTGCTCATAATACGGCCCGAAGTACTTCTCGATGTCGCCTGGTTTCAGCTCTCCCGTGTCAAACGAAGAGCCGTAAGCGTACCGCTGGTAAATCTCATTAGCGACGTCATTGCCGTAAAACACGGGGTCAAGATAAAACCAGTACGCCAAGGTGCCGCCGGGCTTCAAGATCCGGTGGGACTCCTTGAAAAACGCCGGGTGGTCCAACCAGTGGCAGCATTCGGCGCCAGTGATCACGTCGACCGAGTTAGCAGCCACTTTCTCGGGGGCTTTTTCGCCTGGACTCACGATAAACTCGATTCGGCCATTGGAAGCAACAGTCTTCGGGTCCTTCTGGCACGCAGTGACCATTGAAGCAGAAATGTCGGTGCCAATCACTTTGTCGAAATGGTTCAGCAACTTGAAGGCAACAAACCCTGAGCCGGTCCCAATGTCGATTGCTAGTTCGCGCTTGTTGCCCGGCCTTTTGGTGTGGTAATCCACCAAAGTTTGGTAGAATTCATCGGGGTACGAGGGGCGGGCCAGCTCGTAGTTGCTGACGTCAAAGTCTTTGGCTGAGTAGGTAGTCATTGGTGTAGCAGAGGGTTACAAATAGCTGCCACTTGAGAGGTTTTTATAGCAGATATAGGTTATACTGCGGGGTGCGAAACCGGCGAAAAAGCGCCGGTACCGGTGATTTGTCGGGGTTTTTTGCAGCAAAAACCACCGGTAATGCTGGCCTTAGGGCCTCCGAGGCGCCGGTAACGGGCCGGTGCTTTTCCCTGTGCTTATCGGAAGGTGACCGTGCCGAAATCTTGCCAAAAGAGGCGCTACATGTTGAGACGAACGGCAAACTACCGAATTGGCTCAAATCTGGTTTGTCCGATTGGATTACGGGAGGGGCATGTTGTTGTTGACTCATTGTCGTCAAGAAGCTCAAGGCAATTGGTGGGTTACTTGCGTGTTCCCATTCAATTCAGTGAAAAATAGCATTTTTTTGATTTATTGCAAAAAACCCCAGAAAATGAAATAAAAGTTGCGAATTTGTATTCTGTTTGACGCTTACCGGCTAAAACAACTCATTTTCAATAATTCTCAGTTTGGGCTTACCGGCGGCAATCTACAAGCAGATAGGAAGTTCATTGATTATTAATTAAGTACGTGAGCGTGGGCATTAGACACCCAGTGCAGAGACAATTAAACGAGCATTAAAGTATTATCCTGACAACCCCATGAAGAAAAATTGGGCGGTATATAAAAATGGCAAAAATCGTTAAGCATAAGTTTTGAAATATGGACAATGAGCATTGATTATGATCTGTGCTGGCTATCGTTGTGGGAGATCCAACAACTGTTAGTGTGAACAGAAAAGTAAATGGCTTAATAATGCAGTGCAGATTGAGGTTTGAGATATTGGCCTTCGAATCAAAGATTTTTTTTGGTTTCGGCATTGGTGTCGGCGGTGGTTTTGGACTCGGTAGATGATGCAGGCGTCATTTTGGCGCCTTTGCGGGCCCGCTTGTTGGCTAAGAACTCCCGGTACTTGGTGAGGGTGATTTGCTGCTGTTTGTTCTTATACTGCTCCACAAACTGATACTCGGTCTTGTTGAGCTTGTCCCAGAGAGTGAAGAAAGGCTGGGAGAAATTGTGCTTGATGCCCCAGGCCTGGTGGTGGATGTCGTGGTAGATGGAGTTGTTGGGGAACACAATTTGGAACAAGTCGTAGGGCAACCGGTAGCCGCAGTGGTCGTCGACCGTCTTCATGGTGGCAAACGTGTACAAGAAGATGTTTTCCCGAGCTGACAAGCCGGTGATCATGCCGGCAATACCGGTGCCCAAGGTGTCGAGCAAGAAACCTTCGATTGGGTCGTTGTACAATGCCCCGTAAGCATAGGGCACGTACAACCGATGGTGCCGCGAGTGGAACCGGCGGTACAAGTACTTGTTCATGTGCATGATGCGGTGCAACCAGTACTGCCAGCTGTCGATGAGACACACGGCCACTGTCATCCGGAAAGCGGACGAGAGGTACATGTAGGTAAACCACACCACTGGGTCGGGCACCCAGGCAGGGAAGTAGTTGTTTTTCAAGTACCACATTTGGTACAACTCGTGGCCTGTGGTAGGGCGGCCCTCGATCTTGTACATGACGTACCCGACAATGGTCTGGACAATATGCTGGAAACCCACGTCTTGGAGAACTTCGGAAAGACTGGCCTTGTTTCTGGAGAGCTCTTCCTCGGACGGGTGTATTCTGTACTTCTCGGCCAACTCGTACACGTCAATAAGGTGGAAGAACGTGGAATAGCTCCAGTAAGCGACAATAGGAGCAACCAACGCCAAAATCCCGTCGGGGATGCCTTCGATAAGGTCGGGTTTGGGCCGGACCGTCACGGATGGCGCCAAAGACGCCAGCGACAATATCGACAGGAAGTTCTGGGGCGGAACAATCGAGTCCGCCATCAGAAACACCGTGGCTATTGGATTCATTGCTAAAGAGTGGTAGTTGGAAAGCAAAATAAAAAGAGAGAAGTTAGTGTCTGGAGATTCTTTTTTTTTTGTTAGTTAAAAAAGCGCACGAAAAAGAAAAACAAAAAAACAAAAAGCACACTCGGAATGAGACGAGAAAAGAAACCACGCAATCACGGGATTTGTCAAAAAAAGGTTATATCCGAAGCGCGAATAGGAGTAGAAAATGCTGGGGCAGATAGGAGTCTGGTGATAATCCGAGTCAGGCGACCAGTTTTTGCAGTATTTTGCAGTATTCCGCCCCGAAGTGATTTGGTAGACGGGAATGGAAGAGTCGATTATGTGACTTCCGTAAGCGGCAGTGACCGGAGGCGAGAGTTAGACGTGTAGTGCTGGAAACAGGCAATTGCTCTGCAGTGCTGCGGTGGTGATGCTCGGTGTGAGAACACGACATTTGCACCCGTATTTAAACCTCCAGCAAGTGGCGTGGTACGTTTTTCCGAACAGCAGGTGACCAAGCCATTTGCCCACCACAAAGCAATTATACAGCCCACTTGGTGGGCGGCCTGCGAATGTTCGAGATGCATCGTGCTGCAGGGCTGCGTGGGTGCAAAAGCTGCAATCCAACTGCCTGCCAGAGCCAGCCCCGGCGAACTTTAGCGAGCGTTTCTTGATGATGCCGAGTGCTATTGGCTCCATCGTGCCTCAGTGGGCCGGAAAACCCCTTGAATGCGTTACCCATGAACAAGCCTCTTCCTCAAACCTTGTAAGCGTATGGGCAAGCCGTGGCACATGTCTTGCCCTCTCCCAGTTTTCTCGGTTAACCAAGAAATCATCTTGGTTTGCCCATGCCAAGTTCTTGGCTTGAATCAACAAGCCTGGTTTTCCAGCCCTGATTGAGAGCAACCTGTCAAATTTCACACGTAGATTCCCAGTGAGCGGAGTACTAGTGGCCCCTGGACAATCCAAAACACCTTTCCAATGCGCTAACGGGTGTTGTCAAACCTTATGCTACCACCTATGTTTCACAAACTTGACCAAATTCACGCTTTCGGGGCTCGTTCAGGGGACATTGGCTGCTTCCAGATCGAGCCGGCGTTAAGGCCTTATTTCCATCCGGGCCTTCGCCACCACTCTCGAGAAGCCGTCCCAGCACTAGCCGGCCTGAGTTTGGTGCCAACGGCCGCCGGCAGCTGTTTTCGCCGAAGGTGTAGAGGCCGGGCGATTATATAAGCACACCAAAACACGCCCGACACCAATGCTTACATAACAAGAACCGATATTATTACATAAGCCATAATCGATCGTGTCTTAAATTTTGATATGAGGATCCAGCACATACCAACCACCAACATGTCAAAAGCGGGCAGGTATTCGGGCGACGATATCTGGAAAAGCAGCGTGGAGAAAGTGGTATGTACCG
Organism: Hyphopichia homilentoma; assembly: GCA_001599095.1. Taxonomy (NCBI): domain Eukaryota; kingdom Fungi; phylum Ascomycota; class Pichiomycetes; order Serinales; family Debaryomycetaceae; genus Hyphopichia; species Hyphopichia homilentoma. The sequence continues at coordinate 1,177,609 of BCGB01000002.1, read as the reverse complement.
GCGGAGCAAGTGCCAGCAGCGCAAACTAACAAACAGAACTCTGAGCTATTCACGCTAACCTACGGATCATTGGTGGCACAATTATGCCGGGACTTCAACAACAACTACCATGAAGTCAACAACCAATTGGACAAGATGGGCTACAACATCGGGCTTCGGTTGATCGAGGAGTTTCTCGCCAAGACGGGCGCACAGAGGTGCCAGAGTTTCCGGGAAACTGCCGACATGATATCGAAGGTGGGATTCAAGATCTTTCTCAATATAACGCCGGTAGTGGAAAACTGGTCCAACGACGGCAAGTCGTTCTCGTTGGTGCTCGTGGAGAATCCGTTGGCAGAGTTTGTGGAGTTGCCGCTCACCAGCGATAACAAGGTGAACAAGGAGTTGTGGTATTCGCAGGTGTTGTGTGGCGTGTTGAGAGGAGCGCTACAGATGGTGCAGTTGGACGTGGACGTGTACTTTTTGAAGGATGCATTGCGGGGTGACGACAAGACCGAGATTCGGTTGAAGTTGAACAGAATACTCAAGGACGAGGTGCCGGCGGGCGAGGATTGAGGCAGAATGAAGAGCAGAGGAGACAAGAGGACGAGAAGAGGAGAGAAGAGGACGCGAGGACGACAAGAGAAGAGAAGCGAGGCAAGCATAGAGGCCACAGCGCTAGTGCTGTCTCATCGTGCTTCAATGTGCCTGCCATGTTATCTCCTTATGTCTGGTATTATACCTTTATGTTGTAGTGCTTCCCCTCAATACCTCATTTCCAGCCTCACTCCATCGAACTACTAAAATCCAACAAACCAGATCTCCAGTGCCGATCATACCAACTCCAAACCGACTCGGTAATCCCAGGTGGAGAAGCATAGAAAAATTTTCATCGGAGGGGACTGAAAACACATTTTTTATACACGATATAATTCAGCTGAATTTGCAATTTGTAGCAACCTTCAAGGTGCGGTCATCTATGGCGATAAGCGAAAAAAGCCCGCCAAATAAACATAATTACAACCAGGCCAACAAATCCAGCAACTCCAGCGGCAGGTAGAAATCTAGGAGTGATAGATCACAAAGCAGCAACCGCTCGAATTGTATTTTGCTCGAGGTTTAGCCGTTTGCGTTGAATTTTTTTGAACCTCCTTTTTTGTTTTGCTAGACCCTTGATTGTTTCAAAACTTTGATTTGGCCCATTGTTATTGTGGCTTGATATTCCCATCACACTGTTTCAGGTTGGTGCCATCGAGTACTCTTGCATCATAATTTATTCTTCTTCTTTCTCCCAGTGCCATTGTTGCCAGTGCTTTTCGTCTGTATTGGTCTAGTTGACACATCACGTTGGTATTGATACTCGTTATTTTCACCCCGAACGTCACTTGTGGAACAGATATTCAATTAAACCAGTCGCGCCCCCACTGATTCCATCAACAGCATCTTTCTTTGCCGTCGCTGCTCCCACCCCCTCTCTTGCTGGCTCATGATTACTGCTAGCAGCAAGCCCGAGGATGACTTTGTCCACAAACCACAGGACCCGCCCAGCCAGACGTCACTCGACCCGTTCCTGCTGCTCCAGCGGATCGCGGATCCGGCCCACACCAAGGCCCACGAGGACCAGGTGGATATGCCGGGCTCCATTCGGCTGATGAACCGCGGGTTCCTCAGCCAAGTCGTCATGATCATCACCTACGACCTCATCTTGTGGTTTTTCAACATGGTGATCCACACGTTCTTCCGCGACATCAAGCTGCGTGGCACGTTCAACATCCCTCGCCAGGGCCCCGTCATATTTGTGGTGGCGCCCCACCATAACCAGTTCGTGGACCCGCTTGTGGTGATGTCGATTGTCCGGAAATACGCCCACCGCCGCATCTCGGTGTTGATTGCGGGCAAGTCCTTCCGCCGGGCCTTCATCGGTACCGCCGCCAAGTACGCGTCCGCCATCCCGGTTGAGCGGGCCCAGGACTTGCTCAAACCGGCCCAGGGCAAGATCCGCATCAAAGAGCCCTTCGCCGAAGAGCAAAACTTGTGGGTCGAAGGCATTGACACAAAGTTCACCAAAGACTGCATGGTAAAGGGCCTTGTTGGCTTGCCTGACTCGCTTGGGAACGCCCAGATCGAGTCTATCGAGTCTGACACTCGGTTGAAATTGCGTAAACCATTCGGCGTGAAGCCCGAATCTCACCCCAAATGCACCGATAGGGACCGCCACGCCGCCCAGTTGCTCAGAGATGGCACGTCGTTCAAACTGGCCCCACATATCGACAACAACGTTGTGTTCCAGAACGTGTTTGACCACTTAAACCAGAACAAAGTGTTGGGGATGTTTCCGGAAGGAGGCTCTCACGATAGACCCGACCTTTTACCACTCAAACCCGGCGTGGCCATCATGGCTCTTGGTGCTGCAGCCAAGGCCACTGACCCCAACCAAACTATCGACGTCATTCCAGCCGGATTGACATATTTCCATCCCCACAAGTTCCGCTCTCGGGTTGTGGTGGAGTTTGGTAAACCAATCAAAGTGACAAAGGAAGACGGCGAAAGATACAAAAAAGATTCAAGAGCAGAGGTTGGTAAGTTGTTGGATCTCATCACATTGAAATTGAGAGAAGTTACCGTCACCTGTGACGACTACGATACCCTTATGGCGCTTCAAGCAGCTCGGAGACTTTACACTTCAGGCAACAGAGAGCAGATTCCTCTTCCTTTGGTGGTTGAAATGAACAGAAGATTGATAAAAGGATACCAGAAGTACCACGACAACCCAGACGTTATAGAAATGAAGCGTTTGGTCAGTGATTACAACAAGCGATTGATGCGAATGGGACTCCATGATCACCAAGTGGAGACTTTAACCAAGTCAGACCGTTTACAGGTGTTCGTCACGTTCATTAATCGTTTATTTAAAGTGGTGCTTTTTTTCGTGTTGAGTTTGCCAGGTGCCATCATGTTTTCGCCGGTATTCATCATATCAAGACGAATCTCAAAGCAAAAGGCGAAAGAGGCCCTAGCTGGCTCGGTAGTTAAAATCAAGGCCAAAGACGTCATCGGAACTTGGAAGATATTGGTGGCCCTTGGAATTGCCCCTGCATTATACATATTCTGGTCTGTTTGTGGTGTTATTCTTATCAACAGAACTGGTCTTCTTGCCGGTTATGGGATCCCCAATTGGCTGTTGTTCATTGTGTTTTATGGCTGGTCCGTTCTCACCACATATGCCTCTTTACGAGTCGGGGAAATCGGGGTCGATTACTACAAGTCATTGAAGCCATTAGTATACTCCTTGTTACTGCATCATTTGGACGTGGTTCAAATAGAAGACTTGAAGAAAAACAGAAGGTTTTTGGCTGAGAAAGTTTCCAATTTCTGCATTCGATACGGACCCCAAATTTTCGAAGACTACGACCAGTTTTACAGAAAGTATAACAACTTGGATGAAGGCGAGTACGAGAAGGAAAGTTCCATCGGTCTTGACGAGCACGACAAGCTTGTTAAAGATGAGAAGAAGACCTACGACACCCGCTTGTCCACGACCGAGTCTTTCAACCTTAATAACTTGAGTGATATTCCGATTTTCTCCAACATGGGGTTCTTGGACGCATTTACCAACCACGAAGAGTCAAGCAGTACCCATGATGACAGTTCAGAAGACGACCATCTTGATGTAGCTGCTGCACCCGAGTCCCAAGCGGACGAAGAGGAGGACTTGACAGAGAAGCTGGGAAGTCACCCACCCGAAGACCAGGCTTCTATCGGTTTACGTCTACGTAACGCAGTTCAGAAGAAGAGAGAAGAAGAGGCGTAAATGACGAACACGACAGAAACGAAAAGCATGGCCATTCATTAGATCGTTAGAGTTTGATTGATTTTGCAAAGAGGTTTTCACCTGATTGATTTAAATATAGCAACATCCAAATTTAGCACGTAGTCGATGTGATGAGATTGTTTGACGAGGGCAGACACGAGAGGCCAATACTCAGGGCATCGCGACGAGGGTCCTGCTAAGGCAGGCGGCATCCGCAGACAACTGGCTCGATTTTTCATTGCAGCAGAAACTTAGAAGCCAGCACCACACAAGCTGATGCCTTTCCAAGGCGCTCAGATGAGACAAGCTGCAGGCACAATGCGGCCTGATTGACGTTTGTAATTTCCTGATTTTGGAGTTGCAGCTGGCCAAAGTCATGATGCACAAAAGTACGCTGCAGTTGACGTGCGCTGATGCCTTTTGGTGGTGTACAATTCGAGCCCGCAACCGATCGAGCGCTCCAGCTCAGCCCAGCATTCCGTCGGTGTCGGTGCCGACATCCAGGGCAGGCGTGGCAAGGCGACAAGCCCGTATTGGTGGCTATGAGTTTAGCAATGGCTATGCGAGGTACCGACGCGAAAGCGAAAAAGGTAGCAGGGCTCAGCTGGAGTGAGCTTGCCATTTCTGCGCTCGCGAACTTGCTACCTCAAAAGGCCAATAAGGAACCAAGGCGTTGAAACAGCACCTGTGAAGCGCCTGTAAGGAACCGGTGAGAGGCCCGATGAGTGGTCGATGCAGTCGCTCAATAAGGAACTGTTTGGATCGATCAGAAGCGGTTGTAAATCTGAGGGGTGCTTTAAAAAATACCACAAAAAAGAGCATCGCACATACTGATGCATACAGTAGCGGGCGATTAGAGTCGTTAAAAATAAGAATAGTACACCACAATGAGCCATCGAATATTGGGTACGCAACGGGCTGCAGGAGTGGGAACAGCAGATATTGTGAGATGGAGTGCAACATGTTCTAGCGAAACAGAGGCAGCCAACTGCTTATTCTGCGGGCTGGCCACCAAGTAGCTTGTTCCATCCGACCCTGGCAGTCAAATGTGTTAAGCTGGCTAAAGAAGGGGGGCCCTGCACCGACAAGTGCCAGAAAGTTTCAGGATGCGCCTTTGTTAATTTCCGCATTGGGAAACACCAATCTGGGTCTACGCCTACTGGAAACCCGGAATTAGTGCGGGCGAAAACCCTATTTCAAAAACTATATAATCATCCAATTCCCACCTCAAAATATACACAAGACAACAGTCGAAACAACACACAACAACCATGAAGTTTGTTTTTTTGTTGATGCTTGCTTTAGGAGCCATAGCCACCCCTGTTCCTGCTGACGTTGGCTTGAAAGCAACACCTTCTCTTGCGACCCAGCCAGCTGCTGGCGAGTCGTTCGACACTTCCGCCCACGAAGAACAGATTGAAAAGCTTCTGAAGATGCGCCGGTCGCCTCAGAAGGTGGGATACTCTGTTGACAAAATCGCCCCCAGATACGACCATCACGGCAGCCAAAACCGCCGCTAACTCCACTTTTCATGATACCACGAATACATATAACGACACCTTTACATGCGGGCCCGCCAGGCCTCTACGCCAATTAGAACCATGCTTCCGTTGCCAGTTCAGCTTGCTCCTGGCTGAGCAACCTTGTATATTACTGGAAGATAATGCACGCAAACAGAAACCTTTTTTTTGTAGCTTGCCCATGCACCCGCAACCCAAATGCCCAAACGGGAGCAGGATCGCCCCAAAATCGGGCAACCGCAGCTGCGGTGCACGGATCTGCGCTGAATGCCTAAAAAATTATCATGAGTCAAACTTGTTTCAAGTTGTCACCTCGGATGACACTCCCTGGTGCACGGGTGCGGGCCGCCGCTGCCGTCGACGATCTCACATTTCTTTTGCCGCAGGATTCCCTGGCGGTTGGGCCGAACCTCACTTACGTAAGCGAGCGGAACAATCAATTCGCATTTCTTTTGAGTCAGGCGAATTAATGTGTGACATCAGACGAGATAAAGTGGCAAAAGCAAGTGGTTTGCGATATAAATATCATCCTACTTTTCTTTCCAAAGTACCACACACATAAATATTATACACAAGCCATAGATTCATTCCATTTCAGTCCCGTCATGAAAGTCACCATCAGATTATCCACAGAAACGTCATATTCGGTCACCATCCCTGACAACTCCACAGTTGAGGACCTCAGGAATTCAGCCAAGGTGGCTTGTCCGTCATTCACCAAGCTTCCTGAGGACTTCAAGCTCATCTGCAACGGAGCCAAGTTGTCGCCCTACCAGAAAGCCTTGCTGGACTTCAACATTCGCCTGGACGCCGACAACACCGTCATTCTAATGAGTGCGTCCGACTCTCCCGCCGGGTTGACGTCTTCGTCAGCTGCTCCGGCCGCCGCTGCCCCTGCCAAGAAGAAGAGCAAGAAAAACAGATGCTCGTTCAAGTCGTGCTCGTCGGCTCCGTTGAGAATGGTGGGCGACTGTGCCCACTGCCACGGCAAGTTCTGCGCCAAACACCGTCTTTTGGAAGACCACCTCTGCCAAGGGTTGCAGTTCTGCAAAGACAGCGCCCACGAGAGAAACGCCATGAAGTTGCAGAGCGAGTCCACCATCGCCAGCAAGGTATAAATGACAGATGCACAACTATTCAACCCTCAATAATGTCCTCAGCATGTGCATGGCCACATGTGGCCTACGTTTAATTAATGACTTTTCTTCATTCTAGATCTATTTTGTTTACTTACCCAATAAATTTTCCAAGATATCTTCGTACTTCCCGTTGGTGGCATTGTTGGCACTCGTCAAGATGTCTTCCGCCTCCTTGTAAATGTTCTCCTGTTCTTTGCTTTCGTTTTCATGAACGTTACCCAACTGAATGAGAGCTTCGGCTATCACCACCCAGGTCTCCGGGTCGTCGTCTTTGCGGGCCTGTCTGAGGTACTTCAAAGCCCGGTTGATGAGCGTCTGGCCCTTTGCCAGGGCGTCTTCTCGGCCGAGGCCGTCTATTTTGGCCTGCTTGTCACTTTGGTACTCTTCGTCGTAAGTCAAGGTGGTGAAAACGTCGACGTTTTGTTCCCCTTCAGCCAAGTAGGACTGGCCCAATTGATGACAGATCTCGCGCCGTAACTCGGCCAATTCTGGGGTGCTATTGGCTTCCACCTGCTTATCGACATTTGCAAGAAACGTCTCGATGTGTTCTCTCCACCATTGGTGCAAGTTGCGCATGTTTTCCGGGCGACTCACTTCTGCCAATGGGTGCAGCTCGGGCAACTCAATGTCCTGCTGCTGTGGTTCGTCTTCTTCATCGCTTTCCTCTCCTTCCATGTTCTCTTTCCCGAAGTTCTCCACCATGTCGAGCAAGTCGTCCATGGCATGCAAGATGTCCAAGGTTTCCCGGTTAAAATACTCGTATTTCTGCTCCTTGTGGGCCGCTTTTTCCGCCGCTTCGTACGAGCGCAACGCTTTGGGTAAAAGCTGGTTCACGTCGTTTTCTGTACTTCTCTTAGTGTCCAAGGTCAACTGGCTGATCACCTGCAATGGGATTCTGTCAATCAAGATTTTGGCCTTGGAGAACTGCAAAACCACCGAGTCGGGGTACTTCGCGAGCCCCAACTCAATTCTCTCCAACCCAGCATCGAAAAACTCCTTGACTTTCTTCTGGTTCTCGGTGTGGTACGTCGCCAATGCGGCTAGCGCCAATGCATATATGGAGTGGAACCGGTCGCCCAAAACCTTGTTCTCCAGCTCGCTGTTGCGCAACATGCGGTCGCACTCGTGCACAATCCCATTCACCACAAGCTCGTTCTCTCTATCGCTGTCGAAGTAGGTTTTCCACAAGGCAGAAAGCTGTCCCATGTCATCGCTAGGATCGATTTCCTCGTTGAGCTCCACCGTGAGCTCGTTCGAAGCCTGGGGCTCCTCGCTGGGCTCCTCGGTCTTCTGCTTCTTGGCCTTGGCGGCCTTGCCCAATCCCAAGTGTCTTTTGGCCATGCTGTGATTCTTTCAGTGTATTCTGGTTCCTCTTGTTGTCTGGTGATAGCCATTTTTCATTTTATGGCACCACGTCAGACTGCACAAAAGCAGCAGAGCTGGACTGCACACAATTCAAACCCCGTGATGTACGGGCTTGCGGTGATTTTCTTTTTGCATCGCGCACGTGACTTGAGGTAATCAGAAAATCACTGATATAAAGGTGCAAATATTTCTTCCCCAGCATTTTCACTCTACAATGAACCTTTTAGCCTCGTTGAAGTGCCAGGGCGAGACCCACTTGCTTGTGGCCGACCACAACACCGTGAGCTCGGGAGTGGCGGCCCTCCGGGTCAATACTATCCTCGACTCCGGAGCTCGTCCCGTGATTGCAATCAAGTCGGACCAAAAATGGACCAACAAGTTGTCTCCCTCCGTGCAGAGCCACCTCGACAGCGGCAGGCTTACAGTGCTACCCGATCCGTACAGCCCCCAGGACCTCTTGAGCCGTGGAAGAGAGGAGGTGGGGCACGTCGTGGACCGGGTGTTCGTGATACTACCCAATAGTGAGCTCGATGCCAAAGCCCATATTTACCACCAGTGCCGGAAGAACAGAATACCTATAAATGTGAGCGATTCCCCTCAGTTTTGCACGTTCTCGCTTCTCTCCACCCACAGCGACGGCGACTTCCAGCTCGGCGTGACCACCGGTGGAAAAGGGTGCAAATTGGCCCTGAGAATCAAGCGGGAGTTGGTGGGCCATTTGCCGGCCAACATAGGCGACGTTTGTGACAAGATCGGCGACTTGAGGTCTCGCATCCAGCAAGAAGACCAGGTCAGTGCCTCGGTGGGCGAGAACGACGACGACGCCGTCAACTCAAACAAGTTGAACTCGTTGGTGGAGGAGTTCAACATGAACGCAGAACAGCGCAAACTCCAGAGAGCCCGCTGGTTGTCCCAGATTGTCGAGTACTTCCCGTTGTCCAAGTTGGGCGAGATGTCGATCGACCACTTGACAGAGGCCTACAGAAACCAGCATGCCGAGTTATCATCCGAACCGGCCCACAAGAAGGCCAAGATCAGAAAGGGCACCATATCACTCATAGGCTCAGGGCCCGGTTCCGTGTCGCTCCTTACGCTTGGTGCCATCCAGGAAATCTACTCTGCCGACGTCATTTTGGCCGATAAGCTTGTTCCGCAGCAAGTCATTGACATAATCCCCCAGAAAACTACCCGCCTCTTCATTGCCCGCAAGTTTCCGGGCAACGCCGAAAAAGCCCAGCAGGAGTTGTACTCCATCGGGCTCGAAAGCTTGATGAAAGGTGAAAAAGTGGTGAGATTGAAACAAGGAGACCCCTACATTTTTGGCAGAGGCGGAGAAGAGTACAATTTCTTCTCTTCGCACGGTTTCACTCCGTTAGTGATTCCAGGCATCACGTCGGCACTTTCTGCTCCCGTGTTGGCCAACATCCCCGTGACCCACAGAGAAGTGGCAGACCAGGTGTTGATTTGCACCGGGACTGGCCGTCGTGGAGTTTTGCCCAACTTGCCCGAGTTCAACAGGCTCAGAACCACCGTGTTCTTGATGGCATTGCACCGGGTGGTCGACTTGATACCCAATCTCATTGAAAAGGGCTGGGATCCCGAGTTGCCGGTGGCAGTTGTTGAGAGAAGCTCCTGTAAAGACCAGCGAATTGTCCGGACCACGCTCTCAAAAGTGGCAGAGGCAGTTGAAGCCTGCGGGTCCAGGCCTCCAGGTCTTTTGGTCACTGGATACTCTTGCAACGTGATAGGCAACACAGCTGAAAAAGTGAAGCAGAATGGCTGGGTTGTGGAAGAGGGCTTCGACTACGCCCACACCAATCTTGACCAATTTTTGTCGCTTGCGTCCACATTGAAGAAAGATTGCCATTTTGTGGAACTGACTGCAACCACCCCGCCTCCCGAGCAGGTGGAGTGAAAATATTTATTCTTATAGCATGTAATCATAATTCAACCAGCCTCGCATCTTGAGTTAATCTTGTAGTTGAGTTTAACCGGAATACCTGAATTGACCCCGATATTTTCTGGTTTATTTTCAGATGCTAAGTTGCCACAATCGTACGTGAGCGGAGCTAAGTGGCAACACCTCCGTAAGTTGCAGATCTATGGTTCGATCGCAGATTCGCCTACAGCAGTCACAAGAATCTGCTATGCCGGATGTATACCGGCAGCTGTGGGACATTTCCGAGTTTGTGGTGCCGAGCGCAGCATGCTGAGGTTGCATTTTGCGATATGTGCGTGCTGCTGTAATTTGCATGATGCTGCAGTGCACACTTGTATTAGCCAGCTCAAGTCGAGGCCACCAGCTCCACCTGCCAGTAACAAAATATCCACCAAACCCGCTTATTATCTACTGGCACAGCCTGGATGGTCTGGTCTCCGGAAAATAATATTATGTTGGGACCATATCTCGCCTGTTCAAAATAAGCGTTTCTGCGTCGTATTTGCAAAGCAGAAAACCGGCGAAGAGATCCCACCCGTACCCTCATATCACCCGTGCACCAAATACTCGTTTCTCGTTTCAACTGCTCAATTGCCAAAGCAGCGACTACAACAGAGTCATGTTTGTTAGTTCCAGAACGGTAACCAGCATTGCGCGCCAATTGCGCAGTGCGACTTACGGGCGCCGGTTCCTTAGCAAGAACATTGCGTTCGTGTTTGACATCGACGGGGTGTTGCTTCGGGGAAGCACACCGATTCCCCAGGCCAAAACCGCCCTTGAGTTGTTGAATCAGAACAACGTTCCGTACATCCTCATGACAAACGGTGGCGGGGTCAGCGAAGCCGCCAGAACCAGCTTTCTCTCCGGCCGGCTCGGAGTGCCGATTCTGCCTTTGCAAATTGTCCAGAGCCACACTCCGATGAAAGTGCTTGCCCAGAACCAGACTTACTCGAGAGTTATGGTGGTGGGAGGGCCCGACGACAAAGCACGGCACGTTGCGCTCGACTATGGGTTCCCGGAAGTGGTGACTCCGGGCGATGTTGTGAGACAGATGCCGCTGGTTTCGCCACATCATCGGTACACGAAGGAACAGTTGAACAAGTTCACTAGAGACGTTGATTTGACAAGACCACTTGACGCCATTCTCGTGCTCAACGATCCTAGGGACGCTGGCACCGATGTGCAGATAGTGTCTGATGTTTTAAACTCGGTGGACGGGGTTATCGGTACGAAACGGTCAATTCACCAAGTAGCAGATAGAACCAAGCCCAGCGTGCCCATTATATTCAGCAACAACGACTTTCTCTGGGCCAACGACTACCCGTTGCCTCGCTTTGGACAAGGGGCGTTCAGGATCACGGTTGAGGCCCTTTATGCCGAGATGAACCGGCTTTCCCCGGGCCAGGTCTTGCAGTCGACAATAATGGGGAAGCCATTCAAACTACAATACGACTTTGCTCACAATGTATTGATCAGCTGGAGAGACAATATCTTGCGGGGGAAGTTTGACGACGAGTTGCAGTTACCCCCTTTGAACCAAGCCCCTGCCAACTCACCGTTTGAAAAGATTTATATGGTTGGAGACAATCCAGACTCCGACATAAAAGGCGCCAACGACAACGGGTGGGACTCGTTGCTTTTGAGAACCGGCGTCKTTAAGGACGATGACTGGGACCACATTATCGCCAAGCCAACCGGCGGCGTTTTCGACAATGTTCTAGAGGCGGTTGAATATGCTTTAAAGGATTTATAGATGGAGAAATAAAAGAAAAAATAATGAATGGAACCAATTATATAAAAATGTAACAAGGTTTTGCAAAGCCTCCCTGCAAGCGACTAGCCTACGGCTGGATGCTACAAAACATCATCGTAATTGCAGGCCAAGAACGTCTGAGGCTAGAATTACAAAGTCATCTCAGACAATTTTAGACCCTGACAGAAAAAAAAAAAAAAAGGCCAGATCCAAAAAAAACTGAGTTTGCTTGGAACTGTACCCAGATCCTCGGCATATCCGGCAACAAGATCTAAGATGCTCAGGTAAAGGAGGAGAATCGGATAATGTAACAGTCTTGTCCGCCGCCCAGATAGGCTTTAACATTGAACAAGATTGATACGTTATGGGGCGTCAAGATTGATATGCGGGTTCCCGATTGGGAAAGGACTGGCTCGCTTAACAATTCCCCAAAATTCCGCGCTTCTCACAGAACATGCACGTCAACATGCTTTTGCGTAAGCACAATAGAGCCGCAAATACAGACCAGAAACAGCCAGTCGTTACAACCCTGCAACTAGGAGCAGCATCCGAAGGGCCGACCCCATATAGACGACGGTATGGGAGGGGAATTTAATCTGAAAAAATTAAGGTTTACGAGGCAGCTAATATTTTGTATGTGGGCGGCGGACAATTAGGAGATTAGGCCCAGAAAATAATTATTTGATTTAATTTAGTGAATGTGACATCAAGCAACTGCTTGGTTTACTTGGAAGTTATAAATAAAATATGCAAAGCTTAATACAATAGAACCACAAAAATGAATTGCTCTTGTAGAAATAAGAATTGGTGAATGGAAGCTACACGAACAATTGTTCTGACGTGCTTTACTGCATTGTTGGTTGTAACACAATAATTAATTTGACACCCAAGTACGAATTTGTATTAGCATTTGCCTCGGATCTTTTGCCAGCTATGAAAATACAACAACGGCGATTTTCTCTTTGTAATTTACCCTCCCGGACTAACTCAACGGCACTTCTCCGGCTAATGCAGTCGAATGTACCAAGAATTCAGGAAAAACTTGCTAGCCTGCTGGCATTAGTGCACAAAATGTACATTTTCGCCTCGATCCTACCAGGCGGACACAATTAAACTTTTGTTCATCTCCCAAATCGTCAGATTCCGAAAGCAAATGACAACGTGAGTGAAAAAATTATCATGGCAGCAGCCAGTAGCCTCGAAACAATCTAATTGGCAAAATAATTACAAAGACTTTTATTAAATATGTAGTTGATTAAGCTTGAAGAATTGAATGTACCTGTACCATCTATAATTTCATTAACATTAGTTACGAAGCATGGGCATCGTAGAATAACAGTAGTTAATAACTGGAGGAGGTAAAGGCAAGCCCGTAGGAGCGTAATGATTAGGTGGGGGTAACATATGACTTGGTTGGGTTGAGCGAGGAGGTTGCTGGCCCAACTTCTGGGCCTGTTGAACCTGTTTGAACACTTCCGAAGAAACGGCAACTTCGTGCTTGTTGTCGTCGTTCATCATCATCTGTTTTTTAATCGAGATTCTTCTACCGTTCTTTCCTTTGCACACCTTGTTGTTCAAAACTTCTTCGGCAGCCAAGGCAGCACCTTTTCTTTTCACCAACTTGGCGTGGAACAAGCCACAGGCGTTGCAAAGAGTTCTGACCCCGTTGGGACCTCTTCTCCACTCGGGAGTCTCAGTGGTGCCACATCTATGGCACTTGTTGGTGGGCTTGTTGATGACTTCAGCGACAGCAGCGTTGTTTTGCATGGGCTGTTGCTGCTGTTGGTAGTAGTAGGGCTGGTAGTAGCTAGGCATGGCTGGCGAAGGAGGTGGTAATTGGAGAGGAGAATGATGGTAGGCGTAGTAGTGGACCGGTTGGTGTGGTTGTTCGTAATAAGGAAGGGTGGGAGAAGGCAATTTTTGAGCATTAGCATTGGTATTGGAGTGGTTACTGAACACATAGTTGGTAGCAGCAGCCGGTTTTAGAGGAAACTTGAAACTAGCGTCTTTTGGCGAACCTTCCTCTTTGACTCTTGGAGACAGCTGAATGCTGGAAACAGCAGAGTTGGAAGTCAACTCATTTATCGAGGGTAACCTGACCCTGTTTGGTGATTTAGCAGCAGAAGACATTGATGTGGTGGAAGTATGGAAACTTTAATGTTCGAATTGGAATAAGTCGTTGAACTTGGATCCAAATCGTCAATTGGGGGGAGGCAAAGGGTTATATATATAGTGATCCCAGAGTTTCGAGTCAGTAAAAGTAAAGTATTACAATTTTTGAATTACATTACGGCCGAGATATGTACTACAAGGGAAAATAAAAAAAAAAAAAAAAAGAATGAACGAATTAAAAAAAAATATTATAAAATTAGAAGTGACAAGAGGTTATTCGTTATAACCGACGGCAGCCAGAATGAGGGAAAAGGAAATTAGCACGGTCAAAATATTTTTTTGCTGCCGATGCGTAGAAGCCACCCAGACCCTAGTTTCAAAATATGGTGAGACGCAGCAGAAATTGAGTTTTCTCAAGCATGATTATTTTCTGAATCCGGCCGATAGCATGAAGATTGATGTCTGGTGGATGTGTGCAGGTTGCGCGCGGAGGTACATTAAATCGTCAGGCCAGTAGCTGCGAGGGTTCATGCAGGTGCATATCGGGCCGTACAATCTCTCGGGTGTCATTATGCGTGAGGCCTGCTTGCATGGATCCGGTATGCTGCAGTACGGTGTGCACCGTTCGACTGGATTGTGCGGTTGACGCCTGCACACGGACTGTCCCCCATCGTTTACCACCCGTGAATTGTCTGAATCTGTCAGTTCCGTTGGCCTGGCCTCCGGGCGGCGCGTGCAGGATACCCGGTAACGTATTTGTAGGTGCAGAGCAGGCTGATGGCTACGGCTTGGTTGAATTCGATGCTTTGATCAAGCCGATTTCAAGGCTACATGCTGCACCGACTCATCAGTCGATGACTTCCGCATTGACTCCTGAACTTGAAGGAGCGCCACAGTCGACACCACCAGGATTTGATGCCCAATCCCGCGAAAGGTTGCGGAATCTAAGTGCGCAAATCTTCTGTACATTCCTCGGCAGATGGCGGGGCCGACTCATCACTTCTAGGCACCCATCCTGCAAACAATTGTTTACTTTGGAAATCTTGAATATGTCGGCCCAGATTTGTTAATGTCCGACCTGTACCTCCTAACTGATAGGCCGGCTCACTTATCATTGACCAATAAGCAATCTTTGTTCTCCAATTATTTGCTAAGAAGTCCTAAATATAGCCAACTGTGTCAAATGTAATTATAGCAACCAGTGTCAATAAGCTTTAAAATTATATATTCTTTGGCAATTTCCTTGGTGTGCCTCCGCTTATCTATCGGTCCTCGTAAGGGTATGAAGACAAGTATAGCTTGGGCTCTAGCTGTTTAAGTTTTCGTAACGTTTGATATTACCCCATAGCGCAAAGTGCGCAAAGTGCGCAAATCACTATTGAGTCCGCGCAATCTATCGTATATCTCGACGCTTGTGGCGTCAAAGCAGCGCGGCTTCCAAATTAGTCAATGCGAGTTTAAAGTCGTTAAGTGGTTTTCTCACATGACATAAGTACAGGCCTATTGTAGTAATTGCGCTCCTTACCACGAAAGGGGATCCAATTGTCTGCCCGAGTCATTACTAACGAACAATAGCGTATAGGGCCACGTGAGTAATTACGGGCTTTGTCTTCATTGAGACCAATGGTCCTTCGTCGCTGCAAAAAAAAAATGCTAGCAGCAATCAGTCATGTCAGCAGATTATGCCACCCAAATTAAAGTTTAAAGTCCATCAGTGGCGGAAGCCAGATTTATCCGGCTATCGACGGATAACCTTCGATCATTGGCGAGAACTTAAATGTCAACTTGCTGAAATGAGGTGGGGGATAATTTCGTCTTTATCTTGTCTACGGACATGTTTTCCGGTACATACAATTCCTGAACGGGAAAACATGAGCATGATGTGCTGAGTAGGACGTGAAACCCCAAGAAGTCTTGGCTCGGACTCGGAATACCACTCAACTTCTCCTAACAATAGATCTCGGGTAGCTGGTTAGTATCACTTTGGTTTGACCGGTTCCACGGATACCCCCTCGGAAATAAGCCTCTTTACATGCACACTGAAATCGCGACAAAAAATAAAAAAAAAATAAGCTCATCCACCTATCTTTCGATCGTCTCGGTTATAATTAACATTGGTTTTTACAGAAGAAAATTTGCAGAAATTGCGATCACAAAACTTTAAAAGGCCGTCAAAGTGGGTAAGCAACAAGAAAAAACCATTAGAATTTTGGAAAATGCAAATCCTGCAATCGATCGTTGCGATGTCAGGGATTCCTCATTTGTCAGGATTATCACATAATTAACCATTTTAGGACCAAACTTTGTTTTTTACCGTAGAAATTGGGTGTCCGACTTCAGCCAAATAGATCGACGTATTTTTCGATAAGTTTGCTCACCGCAGGAATTGTTGTCCGTTGGTTACCTGTTGTATTGCCTGCAAGATTGCTAAGGGTCTGGAGTCTGGCCGGTGTTTCCGTTGGTAATTTCACTTTCGTTTGTAGCACATTTGGGGATTATCCCTACATCTACGACTATTGTTAGCTTCAACGTCAGGCTTTTGACAGCTTCTTCAGGACAGGTCGGCTCGGCGACAAGATTTTACTAGAATCGATCGCTGGACTTGTGTTACCTGCAAATGTACAGAAATGCACACAAAGTTATGTGCACCTGTGTAAAATGGAATTTTGTTGCCAGTTACAGAAGCGACCCTTTTAACTCAATTCGCTCGTTTTCACCATGACTAAAGCTTAATAGTGCCAAACGCGAGGCGGCTAAAAACGAAGAAACGTTCACGGAAATAACACCACAACACCCAGCATCGAGTGGTGAAACCGACGTTGGCTTCACTTACTAGCCGGCAGATTCGTGGAGTACCAGCCGATAACATGAGAACTACGAATGAAAACACTGTCTTACCGGAGGCGTTTCCCGCAAGGATAGAATTCATCTAACTGGGAACGCCCGTATAATGTCGACCGGTCGTCTCTTCAGTAGCTGCCTAGAGAACTGGACTGGGTCAGCCACTTATTACAAGGGTCGGAGGGGCGGCTGAAAAGCGAGGATGGTGTACCACCGTCTGCATGATTAGGCACCGATACGCAGAAATCGGGCCGAGCGTGCATATGCAGCGCACTCTTTCCTTGTAATCGGACAAAGAGCGCAACTCTTAACAAGGAATCGAAGTCCTTTACTTTGCGCTTCCGAGTCTGACAAGCATATACGTGGATCGGATCCGTTTTTGTTTCTTATCAAAGATGTGCTCCATAGTGCTTGTCTGTATTACAATGTTCTAAAAACAACTTAATTTTTGCGTGACCGAGTTTTATTTTGCATGTAGCCGGTTGTGCAAATGGGCGATATTTTCCGATTTCATTTCCATTTTGCACTTTCCGATCGACGCAGACAAAAATTGACTCTGGTATTTCGGGGCAAACATTACCACAAACTGAAGCAAATCAAAGTTAAGGTTTGTGGAAACTGCACATGTTTAGAACTGAGGTGCAATCGGCTCATAAGCATCGGAGATAATTTTGGTGATGCGCCCAAATTAGGATTTTTATTTGCTGTCGATTTGGGACAAACCTTAATTGGAGTGGGCGACCATGCGTTTAAGCATCTGTCATGCTTTAGGTCATAAATCTGACCACTCAGATTGATCAGGGGCGTTTAATTAAGATCCACGGTGGTGATTCTTAATTACATTTGCTATGCTTAGAGAAGTAGTAATTTGGCATTTTACCTATTCAATGTGTCATTTCGATTCCAGCTAATGATAAAACGCGCAGAACTCTCAAGACATGCAAAGAAGCCGAGACAATTTGTTCGGTAAATATTTTTTTTTTCTCATTTTCCGACTTCATGTATTTTTTTAGAACCCCCACCACCAGTTTTCCACAATTGTGCTTCTGTTGGGACAAATGCACGTCTAGGCACTTTAACCGGCAGTTGCTATTTTTACATTAAGCTACGATCATATCTGGCTTGGGCTTCCAGAAGGGTATCTGCAGTCCGGCTACTGTTGACGTTTGCAGGAGGGTGGGGGTGAATGAGGTGACATGCTGCATTAACTAGTTGGCAAGTATTACTGATGAGATTCTAATAAGCCTCCTCCGATTGCGATTGACTGAAGCGATTCATCTACATTGGGCAAAAATCGGGCTAGCATTCCCGAATGCTTGTCACCCCATTGAATAAGAATATAAAAGCTCCCCGCCATTTTTGTCAAACCGGGTGGGGGTAGAAAATAAAACGAAGTCGATGTCGGTGTTTCAGCTTAGTCCCGACGTTGTTGGCTGGTCTTCATCAACAGTTGATTGAAGCACTTACAGTATCATGCAGGGCTCCCGCGCAATTGCCAGTTTGGGATATATACGGATGCACTCACACGTGGGTAAGAATTTTTTCACTCTCGACGAAATATGCATGACATTGGTGAGCATGCGTCCGATCATGCATCCGATAGCTTCTGGTGCGCATGACTTGCGCACAACTGATGCACAAACGATTAGCAATAAAGCGAGTCAACCTGATTTTGGGACAAGCTCAAAGTACAGAAGCGTCAAGTGTGTCCAAAAAGCTTGGCTTGCAGTAACTCAGCTTCCGATATTATTAAGGTTATCTCAGATTGGAATTTAATCTCGTCATAGATATTCAGTTCTTTTCACACTGGCTAACTCACATGAAGCCATGCCGGTCAGCAGACTTGGAGCGTTTTGGGATCCTTCTGAATAGAATAAGGTTGTCAATGTTGGGTGGTTGCAAGGTGAGGTTTTTTAAATTGCGCGGCCTAAAAGGTGGCTCGCAAACCCAGAGTTTGGGAACCATTATTTTCCTCGACAATTGGTCAACTATTGGAACAAACAAGGCAGCCAGAGTCGGCCATGGGAATCTCCAAATACCCGCCCAGTTCCAGCTATTGTTGCTCAACATGTGAAAGTTAATCAAGTGGCAGGGACGCCAGTCACACACAATGAGTCGAAAACGTATTGACGCTTTAGGACCGCAGCGCTGCATAACGATTGGCATGCGTACAATAGATAATATCAATTACGAAACAACTACTAAGCTTTGTAGTTGGGATTGACAAGCCAGAAAATACCGCAACAACTTATGTGCTCAGCAGTCTGAGGCGGCAGTCTAGACCGGAGCCGTAGTGGGGGAGACCTCTCGGTAATTCGGAAGCGAGAAAGGAAAAAAAAATGTTGGGGGTATGGGTACGGGTGTAAGAAATCACATCGAAATGACCTAACAAATAATGATAATTGAGCCTATGCATAAACCAAGCACCAAAGAAGCATGGAAGGTTCTTGGAGACTTAACGAGACATCAACAATACCCCTTGTAAAAGCAGGAGATTGCAGCAACGGTTGAATTTAGTTAAAAATACCGTAAGTTGGCATCTCGTTATAGTTCATGCCACTTTTAGCGAGCGGAATCCGATTATGCCCTATTGGGCCATGATATCTCGGTTTTCGGGTTTCAGCTACCACAACTGGTTTCTACTGGGGTATATCTCGGGTATGGGCATTAGGGCCAGGGTTCTTTGACCCCTTACGCCAACTTCACCGTGCCCAAATAAACCCGATGTGGGGCTGAACACTAATTTGAAGCCATGTTTCCGGTCGCTGTTACTCCAAACGGAGAAGAGCCGAAATGAGGGTAGAAGTACCTTTCACACCAGTGAATAGTTATTTTCCCCAGGAGGCACCCGTGGCTCAGCCCCGTATCTGACGGGCGCCAGCTACTACTCGTCCGTTTAAGCGACCCCTGTTCTGTGGTTGTTGTTGCAACCGAAGTCGATAAAACCAAAGTCCGCCCGTTCGGATTAAACCAGATGGTCTTGGCCGGAGATGAGTGAATTGGGTAAACTACATACCGAAAGGCATTTTTTCCGAGATGCGATATTCATGGCTGCACAGCATCTTATTCGGAGAAACAAGAGGGGCTCGCCAACACGACAAAAGCGCTTCAATTGCGCCTTGCTAGAGCTTCCAGTACATGCCGACCCCATTCTAGCACCAACTGCGCTACTTAAAAATATCGGCGTGGGAAACAGATGCGCTTCAAGCGCAAAGTCATTATCTGAAAGCGAGCTTCGCAGTTCCAATCCAGCAGCAGCCTAAAATTGGAGTACCTGAAAAAACGGTTCAACGTGAACCCTGTCGGCTTGATCGCACCAGCGTACTCGGGATGTTTGGTAAGATCCCTATCTAACAATGCGATTTAAGTCCCGTGGACCGACACGGCAAACTTTCCAGGTCTCCGAGTCCCCTAGATGGGCAGCCGCGGAAACCACATTGCCCTATATGGAAAGCTACATCCCGCAGCGCAATATCAAAGCGGCATCTTTAACCTATTCACGGTTTTTAACATATATATATATAGATATATTGGCCAATAACTTTGATGGAATGACAGCGGATTCTACTGTGTGTTTGCGTGCCCAGTCTCCGACCCCCAGTTATACCATAAATATTCAATGACGGCCGATTTGAGCGAGACCGGCCCCACGGATTCCGACTTGCTTCATCGCAGTCTTGATTTTGCTCCAATGATTGTGGAGTCTGCCAGCTCTCATTATCTCCGGCTTCGGGACGGTGCCACCGTGTTTGACGGGTGCGGCGGAGCCGCCGTGGTGTCGGTTGGCCATCTGAACCCAGACATCGTGGCGGCCATGCTGAAGCAGCTCGCCAAAGTCACCTATGTTCACAGCGTGGATTACACCACCGAACCAGCCGAGAACTTGGCCCGCATGTTGCTTGCAAACTATGAGGACGTGTTGGCGAAAGTGTACTTCGCCAACTCAGGCAGTGAGGTCATCGAGGGCGCCTACAAGTTGGCTATCCAGTACCACTTTGAGAAAGGCAATCCTGAGAAAACCGAGTGCATTTCAAGGTTGCAGTCCTACCACGGCAACTGCCTTGCCGGCCTCGCGCTCTCGGGCCACAAGGCCCGGCGGGTTCCGTACGAGGCGGTGATCCCGGCCGGGTTCCACAAAGTCAGTGGCACTAGCGAGTATCGGCTCAAACGCCCGCAAGAAACCAGCGAACAGCTTGGCTTGCGGCTTGCTCAGGAGTTGGAGGACAAGATCCTCGAGGTTGGGCCCCACAAAGTCGCCGCCTTCTTCGCCGAAACCGTGGTGGGTGCCACCAGCGGCTGCGTCGCCGCTCCTGCCGGCTACTTCAAAGAAGTTAGGCGGATCTGTGACAAGTACGACGTGCTTCTTGTGTTGGACGAAATCATGTGTGGCTCGGGCCGTACCGGCACTTTCTTCGCCTGGGAACAGGAGGGCATTGTGCCCGATCTCACCACCGGCGGCAAGGCCTTGTGCAGTGGGTACCAGCCGCTTCTGGCCATTTACCTCAGCCACAAGGTGGTGGAGGTGTTGTCGGCCGGGACCGGCTCGTTCAACAACGGCCACACGTTCCAGTCGTTCCCGTTGGCGTGTGCCGCCGGCGAGGCCGTGCAGCAGCACATTGCCGAGCACCAGTTGTTGCAAAACGTTGTCTCCATGGGCCAGTACTTGGGAGAAAGACTCCTCCAGAAAGTTGCCCCTTTGAAGTCGGTCGGCGACGTCAGAGGAAGGGGCTTGTTCTGGGGTATTGAGTTCGTCAAGGACAAGTCAACGAAGCAACCATTTGATCCACTGTTGCACTATGGGATCCTTGTCAAGCAGGCAATTCTCGACGCCGGCGTTGCGGTGTATCCTGGCACCGGCACCATTGACGGCACCAACGGCGACCACATCATCGTGGCGCCATCTTTCCACGTCACCCGTGAGCTCATCGACATGGTGGTGGACAAGGTGGTGCAAGGAATCGTTGCCTGTGAGCAAAAATATCAGACTTAGCCAGGCATTTGCACCTTATGAGTAATGGCACTTCTAGCATATCACGACGTTTATAAGAGTAATCAATACTAGCATCAGTCGTTGTAGGACAATCCGGGGGCGGACGTAGCCTGGTGACTGCTGTGGTTTCAGCGGTCTGCTTGGCGGCCCTTTACGATGTCACGCTGGCTTTGGAATAAATCAGGCAGTTCGGCTGTTGAGTGGACACGCTTGAATGGCATCAAAGAGACTGCTCCGTCGATACCTTCTCGGTATCGCTGTAAAATGCTCCTGTCCTGCAAGGGCTCGGGCTCTTTTCCCTCCATGAGACTGAGCCATGAAGTACAAGACTAAACAGGTATCGACCTTAAATCGCCATGTCTGCGTTGGAACGGCCAGCGCAAATGAATCATTATGGAAAGTGTCGATGTCCGATCTGGCTTCCGTCTCCAGAAAACCTGAGGCTAGAGAGTTGGACACTCGGCCTATGCTCAAGATTGTTAGACCATATCTGACAGGCTGTTAGTGGAGCATGACAGTTGGGCGACCGTTATTGCTTTATACTGGGTGTTCACTAGGCTCCCGTTTAAGCTCTTGAGAAGCGAAGATTGTTGTCGAAGCTAGCCCTCGTGGGAGAGGAGCGACTTGGCACCGTCCAGATTTTGGTCCAATCACAGAATTCTGGGTTTAAACTCGCCATGGTCGTCGCAAAAATCCGACTACAATCAATGCCAGAAAGATACAAGATCATGGCGTGCGCCGAGACATCTTGACGTCTTGTCCTGCTGAAAAGGGAGTTCAGGAACAGAAACGTTGCCTTCGTTTACTCACACAACGAAGAGCCATTCCACAGTCGGCTTTTCTATCTCCACCTAACTAGTAGCATAACCCAGCCTCAACTAGACACATCTTTCCTGGGAATATCACCATTGGGGTTCGATTCATGGCATTTTCATTATGGGGAAGTAGTTCATTTCCAGAGAAAGAGGCTTATGAGTCTCATCAAATACTTACTCCCGCACCGTCCAGCTGTTCTGAGGGCAAGTCTACTACGTGATTTGCCGATCTAGTATAGTGGTTAGTACAGTTCGTTGTGGCCGAACAAACCCAGGTTCGATTCCTGGGATCGGCATTTTTTTTACATCACAGTCTGGGCACCGACGACATCCGTGCACCCAACATGATCTTTTTTTCTTCGTTTTCAAACCAATGAAATGGTTTTAATTCCAAATACTAACTTGACCTGACGACTACAACTGCAAAAGGCAAGATGACGGCTCCAACTAAAAATTACGAGTACCCACCAATCCGTATGTATTGCCAGCCAGCGAAGGCTGCAGCCGTTTGCCTTGGCTCTGCCTCGGCGAAGAAATCACCACCATTGCATTACTAACAGTTACAGCATCCCAACAAGAATTAGACGCCCACGATGTGCCTTTCCTCCACAGGGATAAATGCGCTGCTCACTTGATCAACTACTACAAGTGTCTTGACAAGGGCTCTTCCTTCTGCAGCAAAACCAAGGACGAATTCTACAAATGCCAGTATCTTGCATTGAAGGAAAGACTTGACCAAACTGTCAAACACTGAACAAAACAGCCCCGTCACAAGTGATGTCTTGCACAACCCCAGCACATTAGACACCGCCATTCATGCATTTTCCAAAATATTAGCGTATTATAACCAGTCCCCTCGTTTTCCGTTGTCCTAAGTAGGGATACTGCAGCAGCCGGTTCAAATGACACCGAGCAGCTCTATCGGCATGTCGTCTCCAAACAGCATCGGCAAACTTACAGATTCTAGTCCCATATTTATTTATTGAAACCTCTAATACACCTGAACTTCTAGTACCCATGCACTTTCCATGCACTTATATCTGGACTAAAAGGCCGGAATGTGCCCATTTTTCTCGGGCCGTTCTTGCGCTTGGGCCCAGCGACCCAGCAGCCTCGATCTGCTGTCTCTTAGTTGTAGAATGCCGTCCTGAGCCAACGTGTAGCTGGACTCCTACGATTAGTTGGCGGGTGGTATTTTCTGTCCTGCATATATCCCGTTCACCAGCCAAATGCTTATTTTGAGAATTTTCATTGGTTCAATATCAGAAAAAACTTGAAAGATCAAAAGTTATCAGTAACTTATCTGAATAATTACATCTGGCCATATACAACAGGATGTCAGTCACAGAGTTCCCACCACTTCGTATGTCCCCGTTCTGCGCATTGGTTGATTCCAGCCTTATACTAACCCCCCAGTCTCTGAAGAAGATTTACAAAAGTACAAAGTTCCATTGCGTTGGAGAGATAGATGTGCCGCCTACTTTGCCTTATACAACGTGTGTCTCATCAGACAGTCGGCCAACTCCTCTGTCGACTGTAAGCACGACAAGCATTCGTGGGAAGAATGTGAAAACTTGGACTACATAAGAAGACAGCAGGAATTGAAGGCAGCAAAGGAGAAGAGAAGAGAAGAATTGGCCAACCAAGAGTAAACCTCTTGAACCTCGATGTCTTTATTTATTCACTGTCATGCCTTTTGATAATCACGATTCAGCAAACTCACATACCAGCATTCGATGTCTAAAACAAGTGTACCAAGTCACCCCTCGGTTCTGCCTGGGTGTTATTACATTAATACACGTCACTAGATGGTCTCTGTAGCATACTGGCTCAACAGTGAACAAGAAACGGCACGCCAGCCGTGGCAGCAAGCGACGTGATGCAGCTGGCTGCCAGTAAATTCACGAGTAACTGTTACTGGTTGAATCGAGTCTCAGCCTTTTTCATCTCCCAGTACCGCCCTCCTTGTCTCCGAAGGCTCTCCCATGACACAGGTCTCCCGAGGAACGGAAGCCTCTGTTCGGCCCCAATACTCACGCCAAAGCGTCTCTACAACTACCGATGTTGGAGGCATGGCTAGATTCGGTAAAACCATCTACCGAGCCCGCCGAAAAGCAGGTACAGCCACACGCCCCGTCACTCTACCTCCGCTGTCCACACTCCACAGCAATAGTGCGTGTGCTGTGAAGCTCTAGCATATTTTCAGAGGCAATTATCTATCTGAAGAGCCAGAACTGCTGGGAGAATTTTTCCATATAAATACGCTGAGGTTACTCGTGCCCACATTTACGCGGGCCGCGCGTTACCCGGGGCACACATGACCCGTATATAAACAGCAACATCGTGTGGGAAATTGTCTGGGGAGCTTACGATAAATCGAAATCCACGCCGCCATGCCACCCAAAAAGAATAAGAAAGAGGAATTGACTGTCGTGTCGTCAGACCCCGTCGATTTAGCTGAGCAAGCCGCCAAGACGGAGGCCGAAGACCCAGCTGTTACAGCCGATAAGGGGGAAGGCGAAGCCGCCAAAGAAACTGAGTTGGAGCCAGAAGCGGACTCAAAAGCTCAGGAAGAATCAACCACCTCAGGAGACTTGAAACAACTGGAGAATGCCGACGAGGCCAAGAAGCCGGAACCAATTGGCACCACCACCACACAGGCACCAAAAGTGCCAGAGAAAGACGACGTGGGCAAGACTGACGAAGTGCCCATTGAGGACGCAGTGCCTCCTCCTCCTCCACGGCCCGTTTCTCCTGTGTCGCAATTGACCAAGACATTGAAGGACGCTTTCCCCGACATCGAGGACAAGTTGATCACGGCCGTGATCATTGCCTCCCAAGGCAACTTGGACCCGGCTTTCAATGCGTTGTTGTACATCTCCGACCCCAGCTTCAAGCCGGAAATCAACGTCCCGGCACCTGCGCTGTCTGCGCCCGTTCCCCCTCCAAAGAAGGACACGTTAACGGACGACGAGCTCTTGGCACGCCAGTTGCAGAAGGAGTTCGAGCAAGAAGAGAGAAGAAGAAGACAGAAGATCCAGGAAAAACAACGCCGCAAACAGCGCCAGCAGAACAACGAGTTCGACGACGACGACCAGAGCCCAGATGAGTTCGAACAGATCAAACAGACTTTCACCCAGGGGGTGGAAGAGGCCAGAACTACATTGAATGGCTGGGTCAGCGGGTTGTCCAAGAAGTTCCAGGGAAACGAGGCCACCCCAGGCAATCCAAACAACAAACCGCAATTGTTTGGCGCTTTGGGTGGCTCCTCGTTCAAGGGTAACAACAACGCTGATGCCCAACGGAGAAGAACCGCCAGATTCGACGAAGACCCTGAGATTATCACCAACGACTTCCATGAGAGAATTCAGTTGTCCAACAACGAAGACGCTCCTGCCTTGCCTAGACGGGGAGCCGGCACCAAGCCAGAGGCCCCGGCCGGCGAGAAGAAGTGGCAGCCTTTGAACTCTGACGTTCCAATCAATTCAGATGCATTCTTGGTCACCGACAGCGAAGACGAAGATAACGGCCCTGCGACGTATGATAAGAAATCGAAGGTTTAATATATAGGAATAAACGAGTTATTGCGAAAACCCGTAAAAAATAAAGCAGCTACATTGCAAGCTAGGTGGTAATGTACATAATGAGTAATCCTATATGTGGAGTATGTATAATTCGTAAGAAGGAACCTTTATTTGTGTTTGACTGTGTCCCTGTTGGAGAAGACATTCAATGTCTTGAACAAGGAACCGCTATCATTATGTATGTGATTGGAGTTGTTCTTGACTATGTTACAGAGGGGAGCATCAAGACTGATCAGCTTCAATCCCTGATGATATCTGGTCCAATCAACTGCAGGGGCCTTGACGGCTTTGCGCTGTGTAGGCAAGTTTGCCTCGTTGTTGATCAACTTCAAGTAAAAGTTGATCAACTCGTCTTTTGAATAAGAAGCTGCGTCATTCAAAAGACCGGATAATTGGTCGATATCCTGGTTTATCTGTTGTTTGTTGCTTTGAAGCAATCTCAAGGTGGAGGTGAGTACCCGATAGTCGGAGTTTTTGTTGAGATTGCAGGGGTCGTTGTCATCATGAGCGTCATTAGTGTTATTAGTTTCGGAGTTTGAACTTAAGAGAAGGTCATCGTCGTCGTCGTCGTCTTTGGGAGTGAGCAAAGGAGAGTTCTCGTAGTTTTTGTTGCCGGACAATTCGAACGAAACCGATTTTGCTCTCAGTTTGGCACTGCCGACCATTGGTTCCAACGAGTCACTCTTCTTTTTGGGCGACGAGGCGGTGGACGAGCAGTTATCCGAGGGAGAGGGCGACCTTTCTTGAACTTGTTTGTAGGAGAAGTCATCTTTCAAGTAAATTTCTTTCAACTGAACATTGTTCATCTTGGTCTTTTTCGTATTGACGTTAGTGATGTCGTCCAACTCATTGAGCTTCCGTTTGGAATGGATTTTAACTTCGGTCAAGCTGGCAGCCATGTCTATAACGGGGTATTTAACCTGAAACGGGAACTTAAACGGAAAATGGGGGCAAATGAAAAATGTGAAAAATTAACAGCCCGGTAAAACAACAACACCAATTAAGAACCTCAACGAATTAACGAAATGTTTCAAAATTCTGGTGGATGGAGTATAGTGCCTTGAAAAATCTTCAGTTAAGAAGATAAAACAGTATAGTACAAGGGAGGAAGTCGGTTGACAAAGTTGAAATTCTGTAAAACTTATCAGGCTAAACAGCTCAACAATAATAGGGGATGAAAACCGAGAATGAGCACTGAAATAAAGAAAACCGGGAATGGAATTTCTGAGATTTCTTTAGCGAGGATGAACAGAACAGGCTTGGAATGAGAAAAGATATGCAAGCCTCTGATATACGTAATACTGTAATAGAGGACTATTGCAATATGTAGATATATCTGCTGTGTACCCAAAGGTGTTAACAAAGATCTAGAAGTTGTTGAAAAATGGTTGGCAGTAATAGTTTGTTTGCTATATACTTTTTTCGGACGCCGATTGCCACCGTGTGAGGGGTTTAGACAATGTCGTGGCGTGGCGACATGTCGTCCAGGCGATACGGGGCCAATGTCGTCAAATATCACGTGACCCGGTGGGGGCGGTGGATGACCCGCGCTGAGCCTCGAACCCTCGCAGGCAGTCGTTATCTGAGGATTCCCGAAACGGGCAAATTGGGGTGCGCACGGTACTGGAGGGTTTTTGCAACAGGTCGAGTAGCTGGTCCCAAACGAGCAATGAACCGCTGCGATAACGGGAACCGTTGGCAGGTGCATGGCGTGTCCCGATACCATCGGGCTCAGCGGGCGACAGGTGCAGCAGGCTTCACTTGCAGCGGCATTTACACGCCAGCCACTAGTGAGGCACTCCAGCTCGAGTTCCAGCCGTTGAGGCTCGATGGGCGCGATGGGTGCTGGATGTACGGGGTGCTGAAATGGCAGCCGACCTAGGCCCCAGACAAAACCAGCAGCCTGCTGGCCCATCCGAGTTTTCCCGGTGTTGTCCGGTTATCAGACCATACAGAACGCAGAACATCGCGGTAGGTGGGTCCCGCTGGGTTGCCCTTTCTCCTGTACAAACCGGGGGGAGCAATATGCGGACGTCAATTATCTCGGTGCATGGTGCTTATAATTTGTCCGGAACCTTTTTTATCGAGCCAATCAAATGGCGTGTCTTTGTTAATTTTTTATCGCAAAAACTTGGAACATGGGAACGGGAGAAACACCCCTTTGTAATCAGGACAGTTTCTTAGTAAACAATGCTTTACCGGAGCTTAAATCGCTAACAAAAACGAAAAAAAAATCGAGAATGCCAAACACCTCTCTGCTTTCAGGATAATATAGATAAACTCAAACCTGAGGTTTTTCAGCAATTCCGTCATGGATCTTTCAACGTAACGGTGCTGCCTAATGGTACTTATCTACTTCAACCTGCTTTCCAAATTCGACTGTTTTTCCCGATCTTTTTCTGTTATCAGGCTTCACTTATCTGTTGCGTGAACCATTTGATTGTACTATTAATACCACCAGCATGCGACCTAACCAATCGCCGCTGTCAAAATTAGCTGATAAGTTCCAACTCAGTCTAAATTCAGCGTCGTCCGACTCATCGCTCAGCGAAAATGACGCAGCCTCGGCTGAGGATTTATGGAAACTCTACCACAAGGCCAAAGAATCGCTACCCTACAAGCGCCGGTTGGAGAACTTGACCTGGAGAATGATGTACTTCAACGGCAAGCCCAAGCCAGAGCCCATGAGTGCCGAGGAGGAGGCGCTCCAGTTCCTCACTTCGCCCGCTTTCCACGCCATCAAAAGCCACGTCCCGTCCCGGTCGCCCTCGGTCGACCCGGTGGCCGACGACTTCGACTATGTGGCCCACATCAGACGAATGGGCCACGACGTGTTGGCCCACGACGACCCCGATCTTCCCCATCCGCACCACTTCGAGCTGCTCACCCGGGTGGGCCACTTCAGCGACAACCCCAAGAAGCGCCCGGCCAGCTTCTCGCCGCTCGTGCAGCCGGCGGAGCGGCCGCTGGTGCACTCCAACCTCCTGGCGCTGTTGGCGGCCGCCAAGGGCCAGCCGTTGCAGGCGGTGCCGCCGATGTTGCCGTCGCAGTCCCACACCCCCAACGACCAGGCGTTTTCGTTCTCGCTCGACCCGCTAGCGTTTGACGGGCCCAACGAGAACATGTCGCTCCCGAACCTGTTCCACACCCCCAGCATGCACCAGGAGTCGACGTTCTCGCCCGGCCTGGTGCCGTCGTCGTTTGACGCGGTGGGCCCGCTGACGCTCCTCCAGTTCGAGCCGAAGCGGGAGAACTCGCTCGCCAGCTTGCCCGACCACTTCAGCCGCCTGGGCCTGTCGACGCCGTACTTCCAGCCGGGCCACCGGCCGTCGCCGCACGCGCCGGGCCACGAGTACAAGAGCAGCTACTTTGACGTGTTCAACCGCACCCCGGCCGACTACGGCACCAACTCGTTCAACAACGGGTCCACGTTGTCGCTGCGGGCCAGCATGGCGTCGTCGGCGTCCACCGCCACCATCACCGCCGTGGACGGGCGCACGCCGCTGACGTTTGGCGGCTCCAGCCTCCCGTCCAACTGGAACGACATGTTCACCCACGACAACGCCACCTCGGTGCCCAGCTTGGCGTCGCTGCCGAAGAAGACCTCGAAGAAGCTGAAGACGGCGGTGCCGGTGCCGCCGCCGCTCAAGTCGTCCGGGCTGACCACCTCGTTGCCGGCGAAGAAGGCCGCCGGCGGCCACGACCCGCCGGTGTCGTGCACCAACTGCCACACCAAGACCACGCCGCTCTGGCGGCGCAACCCGCAGGGCGAGCCGCTCTGCAACGCCTGTGGCTTGTTCCTCAAGTTGCACGGGGTGGTGCGGCCGTTGAGCTTGAAGACCGACGTGATCAAGAAGCGGCAGCGCGGGCTGAACCAGAAGAAGACCGGGTCCAAGAGCAAGGACGGCGACGACTTGAACCCGACCGCGCTCCGCACCACCAAGCGCAGCGACCGCGCCGAGCGGGCCGACCGCGACAGCGTGTCGCCGCGCAAGCCGTCCGGCGCGGGCCAGGGCCAGTTTTCGCAGCTGGTGATGCAGTTTCCGCCGAAGCACTCGCCGGCCCACTCGTTGACCAACGACCTGTTCAGCGCCCAGCAGGTGCGGCCGCTGGACGGTGAGCACCGCGAGCCTGGCGACGACCAGAACCTCGACTGGTTGACGATGAACTTGTAGGGCGGGCAGAAAGCGCTCGACACACGTCCACAGAATAGAACACACACAACACAGAACACAGAACACACACAACACACAACACAGAACAGACAGAACACAACACACACAACACACACAACACACAACACACAACACACAACACACAACACACAACACACACACAACACACACACACGCAGAACGGAACACAACACACAACACCCAAAACGAACAGTAAACCCAGCATCCACGCAGCATGGCCGGCTGCTAAGACCAGTAAGGTCTTCTTCCAGTACGGTCTTCTTCCAGTACGGTCTCCAATATAGACTTAATCGCCCGTACCTAGCACCCTCTGTAAGCCTACGTAGTGGCAGCCATAAAGCTGTACAAAGTTCTGGATTTCAATCGGTGCGCGAAACAAGCCGATTACTAACTACCACCTAACATGTCCAAGTACCCCAAAATCACGATAGACTTCTGTGCCCGGTGCAAGTGGCACCACCGGGCCGTTTGGTACCTCCAGGAGATCATGCAGACGTTCGGCGACCCCGACAAGATTGCCGTGTTGGAGGTGGCGCTCCAGCCCAACTACTCGACCCCGGGCACCTTCGTGATCCTGTTGCAGACCAGCGCCACCGACACCGAGATCCTCTACAAGCGGCGGTTCAAGAAGACCGACGAGCCGCAGACGGAGGACTACTACTTCGACGGGTTCCCGGACAGCAAGTTGGTCAAGCAGTTGGTGCGGGACAAGTTGAGTCCGGGCGAGCACATGGGGCACATCGACAAGTACAGCGATACGTTGGTGGAGAAGAAGGGAGAGAAGAAGGAAGAGAGGGGGGCAGAGAAGGGGGCAGAGAAGGGGGCAGAGAAGGAGGCAGAGAAGGAGGCAGAGAAGGAGGCAGAGAAGGGCAGCGAGAGAGGAGAGACCAAGGACACGGAAGAATGTGTCGCCTGCAAGGCCAACGAATAGGGCACGCACCCATATGGAACAGACCACAGACCACCACAGCACAGACCCAACGGCCCTCGACCACGCCCGCAGAACCTGCCCCTACACGATTTCGTCACACATAACTATTAATACATATTTATACTACTCGACATTGTTGTCGTTGAGCATCTCAGTGCTGTTCAACTCGTCCCAGCCGTTGTTGGCCACCACGTAGGGCAACGACGACCCCAAGATGCCGAAATGAAGCGTGTGGTTGGGCAACCCCAAGAGCGTCTGGTACTGCTTGATCACAAACGTGGGCGACACGTTCTTGGTGTTGCCCTGGCTGCGGGCCGACTCGCTGCCGGGACTCATGCTGCTGCTGTCGTCCACGTACGAGTCGCCGCGTCTGCGTGCCGCCTGGTAGTTGATTTCCTTGGTGATCTGCTTCCACTTGTGCTTCTCCCCCGCGAGAAGAAGCTGCTTCAAGATCTGGATGTCCTGCGGCGAGAACTTGGGGTTGTACGGGTACCCCTGGCCGCCCTGGGCCTGCTGGTACTGGGCCTGCTGGGCCTGGGCTTGCGGCTGTGGCTGCTGCGGCTGCGGCTGGGCGCCTGCCGCCTGGCTGGCCCCGGCGGCCGCCTGGCCCTGGTTCTGGTAGTACTGGTAGTCGTACCCTTGGGGGTAGTTGGAGCCGTTCATGTAGACGTTGGAGCTGTTCATGGAGCTCACACCTTGCTGTGTAGTGGGCAGGACTGAGGAAGTGAGGTTCTCGTGGGTGTAGTTATTGATGAAGCCGGCGAGGTTGTTCTCAACATACATCGGGGCAAAAAAAAAGTCGGGCTGATAACGGGTTTAAGTACTTCTGCGCACAGAAAAATTAAGAAAAACAACCAGTCTGGAGCAAAATTGCGAGCGAAAAATACTTTTTGCAAAAATATCCGGTTTATTGCAACAACAACACCTCTGAACAAAAAAATTTTCTACGTCAGCTCCAGGGCACTTTCATCTCATTATATACTCTTGCAACAGGCTCTGGCCAGGCCACTTGCTGGGTGTCAGGCGTAGCTGACCTTGGCCATCTGGAATTACAAAAAGAAATCACGCCAGCGGATTCAAAGGCGGTTTTTTTTTTTGCCTCAGTTTTTCCAGGTTTAAGCATTTGGGCTTTTTTCTGCTCATTCTTTTTCTTTTTTTTTTTGGTTTTTGAGGGCGTACCATCTGATCTTGCCGCATTGGGCCAACAGTTTTCAGGTTGTTATTGTATTCGACAGGACAGTGGGGAACAGGTTTACGAGCATCGCTCGTATATTCATCTAGTCTTCGTCCGAGTACGCCTCATCGCTTTCGTCATCCACCGAGATGGCGTCGTCCTCATCTTGCTCTTCCTCTTCGTCGTCCTCAATATATGCAATCGGGGTCCGGCTGCGGGCCCGGCTGCGGCTGCCCTGCGCCGGCGCTGGCGTCACGTCAAGAAGATCATCGAGCTCGTCCTTGATGCTGCTGGCCGCTTTGGGCTTCTTGTAGGTTTTCTTTGGTGCTGGCGCCGTGTCCGACTCACTGTCGTCAACCACAATGCTCTCCACGGCGTCTTCCGCCGCTGGTGACTCCGAGTCCTCCTTGGCCACTCGGTTGAGCCCGAGAATCACGTCGTCGTCGCTGTCGCTGAAGATCGAGTGCACCGTCGGCTTCTCCTGCTTCACCGGCGCCGCCTTGGCCTTTGGTTTGGCTTTGGGCTTGGCCGTGGGCTTGGCCTTCGGTTTGCTCTTGGGCCTGGTCTCTTCCTCAGGTGTGCTCGAGTCTCTTGAGAAAAACGACGGGAAATCCTCCTCTTCTTTCTCAAACGGAAGCGTGGCTTGTTTGGTCTTGGGCTCTTTCTTCACTTTTTTGGCGGGCGCCGGCTTCTTGGCTGGCGGCTCGTCAATCTCCTTCACTTTGCGCTTTGGCGCCCGGGCTCTCTTCTTGGTGCCGTTGACTCCCTTGCCCACCACCAAACTGTTTCTTTCTTCGAAATCCTCAACCAAGAACTGGTTCCAGGCCTTCATAAACTCGTCCAAGTCGGTGTTCCACAAGTCTTTGGCGCTCAATCTTAACAACGCCGTCAACTCTTCCTGCTTCGCGTCTCTTTGTCTTATCAATTTCTCGTACCTCTCTCTGGTCAAAGACCAAATGGCCATGCAGAGCAAGTAGTCGTACTGATTGTAGACCATCTCCGGCTTGTGCTCGGAAGCATCGCCCAACTCGTTGACACCCCGCGTGTTAAGTTGACTGATGTCTCCAACTTCCTCTTCCTCTTCTTCAATGAGCTCTTCTCCAACGAAAAGCTCTGACAGTTCAACTTCAGTCTCTTTCACCGGCTTACCTTGCTTGTCGAATCTGGCAAATTTGTTATCTACCAAAAGCTTGACCAATTCAGACCGCTTCTTATTGGCCACTGAGATTTCCTTGTCAATGATCGCTTTGATAAACCTTGCTTGTTCAGTCAACTTGAGCAATTGATTTTGTAAATCTTCAGTCATGTAATCCTTACGTTTCTGGTAGTATTCCAACCTGACGTAGTAGAAGTCCTTTAAAAGATCATTGGGCTTCTCATACTTCTTGATCCTACCGTAAGGGTCGAAAGCAATCATGTTACTCAAATTGATGGAAGAAATCAACTTGAATCTCTCCATGAGTCCAATCTTCAATGACTTGGCCATCTCTTCGCTGCTAAGCTTGATGACGAACCTGATGCTCAAGCCATGTTGCTCCTCGACATCTTTGATCCACGGCTTGATTTTCTCAGTACCCAACCCAGACAACAAGAACTCCTTCATAGTATTTGTCCATGTCTTGACGGGAAGTTCAGTAATTTCCAACGTGGTGTTGTCGATTTGCTCGATCCTACCCATTACTTTAAACTTATCGGGTCCCGCTGGCTCGATTATACCTTCATAACCTTTGTACCATGGTACCAAATCAATCAAATCTTCACCATTCATCAATCTTCTAATGTTGGTTACAAGGTCCTCTGGATTGAACGATGGAATATTAGTAGACCACCCAGTACCAATACCTTCAGCACCGTTGACAAGAATCATTGGAATGACTGGTAAATACCATTCAGGCTCAACACATTGTTCGTCACTTTGAATGTACGTGTAAAGAGGGTTGTCTAGAGGGTTGAAGACGGTCCGTGTCACCTCAGTAATCTGGGTGAAAATATATCTTGCTGCTGCGAAATCTTTACCACCAGCGGCTCTAGAACCAAAAGCACCATTGGGCTTAAGCATATTCAAGTTGTTGGAACCGACAAAGTTTTGCGCCAAGCCAATAATGGTTTGAACCAACGACTGCTCACCATGATGATAGTCAGTTTGTTCAGAAACATAACCGGCCAATTGAGCCACTTTGATTTCAGTTCTCAAGTTCCTCTTGAAACAACTGTAGAGAACCTTTCGCTGACCGGGTTTGAAGCCATCCAACACCGAAGGAATTGATCTGACATTGTCTGCCATAGAGAAAAGAATCAACTCTTTATTGATAAAATCACTGATGGGAATATTAGTGATTTCTGGATCCAAGTGAGTACCAGGCCTGAAAGCCTGAAGCCAATCTTTTCTGTCATCGGCTTTCTTTTTAGAAAACGCAAGATCGATCAATTCCTGGTCGTTATTCTCCAAAGTGTTGAAAGTCTTCATGTGACGATCAATGGCTGCAAAATATTCTCTCATTTCAGCTGGCGTAGAAGTACCGATACCTTTGTAGTACTTCTGAGTCCAACGACAATTCTTACCTTCGGTGTCTCTCCAATGCTCAAATTCAGGCATGGTATAGAACGGAAGAGTACGATTTGTGCCTCGTCCCTTGATAGTGACTTTCACAATTGGAGTGATGAATTCTAATAAGAACCCTGGAATCTCCAAAAGACCTGGGAAACTGGATTCAAAGAAATTGATGAGCAACCCCTTGATATGTGAGCCATCTTGATCTTGATCTGTCATGATCATTATACGACCGTATCTTAAGCTCAGGATATTCTCTGAGGTATATTTCATTTTATGTCTCAAACCGATGATTTTTTTAAGCGAATTGATCTCAGCATTCTTTGATATTTGTTCTGTTGAAGCTTCTCTGACATTTAAGAGCTTACCTCTTAATGGGAAACAGCCATAGAAATCACGACCTATAACCGCCAAACCGGCGACCGCTAAGGACAAAGCGGAGTCACCTTCTGTGAGAATAAGAGTGCATTTATGGCCCAACTTAGTCCCGGCCTTGTTTGCGTCAACTAATTTGACACTCTTCACTCTTGATTTCTTGGAACCGTCCTCCTTCTGCAAAGCGGAGTCCTTATTACGATTAATGATGGTCAAAATCTTATCAACGATGCTTGTCTTCAAAAGCCTGTTGATGAATGAGTCAGGTATCGTAACCTTGTCACCCTTGCCACCGAATTGGTTGGCTCTTGTCGTCAATTGTTCTTTGGTTTGTGAGGTAAACGCTGGATTTTCAATCAAACAGTTTAGGAACAAGAACATGTTATTTCTAACATCTTGAGGTCTGAGCATCAACTTCTTGCTCTTCTCCCTCTTGGCAATTGCTTCAGTAAGCTTTGAAATGATCTGGTCCGAGATGTACTTAACATGAGTACCACCGGAAGTGGTTGCAATTGAGTTAACAAAACTGACTTGGTTGAAGTTACCGTCACTTACCGAGAACCCGATTTCCCAGCGATCGTTTATAACTTCATGGACAAGCGTGGTATACGTTTTGTTTGTGTCCTCCGGATCAATTGGATCGGGAGATCTTTTCTTGATGGCGTTGACGTACATTTCGGTGTAGGCCTTGAAATTTCTGATGTTGAGTTTCTTGTCGTTGAGGTAGATGTTACAATCCTTGACGGTACCGCAAAGATCGTAAACTCTTCTCCTCAACACGGACAATGTTTCATCATCTAGGGCATCCATGTTGAACTTGGAGAAGTCGGGTTTGAAACTGACCCTGGTGAACTCTTTCTTGTTCTTCATAGCGGTGATTTTTGGTTTTGACACCTTGGACATGTTGTTGGCCCATGTTTGTTTGTAAGAGAAACCAGAGGTAGCGTCAGCCGTTTCCAATATGAACTCTGTGGAGAATATATTGCACAACTTGGCACCGTAACCATTACGACCACCGGTCACTTTCTTTTCGTCGTCGTCGTAATTGGAGGAAGTCAACAAGTTACCGAAAATCAACTCAGGAATGTAGATCTTCTCTTTGTCGTGGATTTCGACCGGTATACCTTTACCGTCGTTCATCACCGAGATGAGGTTGTTCTCAGGGTCGATCTTGACGCGAATATTCTTCATGGACGGGTCCCTGATCTTGTTGTCGGCGGCGTTGACCAAGATTTCGTCAAAGATCTTGTACAAACCGGGCACAATTGTGACCTCTTTGAACTCCATGGACTCAGTAGCAGCGTCAAAACACCACATTTCCGTGGCGGTTTTCTCGACGGACCCAATGTAGGTGTCGGGTCTTTTCAAGATGTGCTCTAGCTGGGACAATTTCTGGTACTGCTCGGAAGCATTTGACTTGTTTTTGGAAGGTTTGTTGGTGGTGTCGGACAACGGTTTCGATGTCTTCTTGGTGGCAGCGGTGGTGGGGACAAAGTCCTCAGAGCCGTCCGAGGAGAGGTACTCTTCGTCAGAAACAGAGTCGTAGTCGCTCATAGCTGGAAAGAAATTGCCTGGCGGGTGTTCTCAAAAGTCGAGTGGGATTTCGGGGGATTTAAATATTTTTCACTGGGGGTGTTTGCAATGTGATGTATCATAAATCAGATTTATGTTTTTACCACGCGAACGCGCTACACGCAATTAAACCCGCACCAAAAAGTAAAAAAGCGACAGCATTATGTCTAGAAAGGCAGTCACTTGACACCCGCTTCAGTATGGCAACAGAGTGGGTCACTAGATGGGAGGAGCAGACAGTGTGGATGAGGAAGAGCAGACAGTGCAGATGAGGAGTGACACTGTGTAGAGGAGAGTAGACTGTGACGGTCCATTTAGGCCTACCCAGGGCCAGATCAGCTCTAGGCTGTCGAGAGTGAGGTCAGTTCTAGGTTGGCAGTCTGCTACGAGTACGACAAATGATGATTCTCATCAACACTGAACTTTCCTTAAGTGGTCAGCTTCAGTGCTGGTATTTCAGTTTTTGTAATTTTGACCTTTTTTTGCAATTTTCCCAGAAATGAGCTCAGTGCAACCCCAAAACTACATGGAAGTGTTCAGGTCCAAGACACTGCTGCCAATTTGTACTTTTGGAAAAGCCGAGCAACTGGCATCGTGCTGGCGCTGGCGGCTTACAGAGTGCTGTCCGAGAAAGAGCGTTCTTTACACTTTTGGTGATATTTGCCGTGTTCCGGCCAATTAGATGTGACTATTCAGCTATACAAGCTACTTCTTCGACTTCTTCATCATGCTCCGCTGAATCTTCTCGAACTCAGCATCGTCAATGTCCTTTCCGCCCCTCTTCTTGCCCTTCTTGTCGACATACTTGGACTCGAGGTTGCTTATCAAATCGTCCAACCGGTTGTTC
Organism: Hyphopichia homilentoma; assembly: GCA_001599095.1. NCBI lineage: Eukaryota > Fungi > Ascomycota > Pichiomycetes > Serinales > Debaryomycetaceae > Hyphopichia > Hyphopichia homilentoma. The sequence continues at coordinate 1,140,115 of BCGB01000002.1, read as the reverse complement.
TGTCGACTCTGGATCAAGCTCTTCAAGTCGCTTTCGTTCCTCAAGTTTCTCTTGCCCTTATCCTTGATGACTTTCTCCAACTCCTCCGCCTCTTTTGCCTCCTTGGCTAGTTTCTTGAGCATCTGCTTGACCTTCGTCTTGCGCGATCTCTTGTACTTGGCAAAGGACTTGCCGATGTTGTTGTCCACGTCGATTTCCCCGTCGTCGATGGCGTCTTCCACGATGTGGAACACGCGGTTCTCCTCCGACTCGTCGAACTCCAAGTGGGGAATCACCTCGAATAGCTTGAGGAAGTCCCCCTCGTAGAACATGAAGTTGTTCAAGATGTCGTCCTTCTCTTCCTCCGAGTTCTGGTACTTGAGCTTGTCCTCCTCGATCATATCGATGGTGATCTTCTCGTTCATGTTGTCGAAGTACTCTTTCCAGTTGAAGAAGTCCTCATCGCCTAGTTCGGCACTGCCCAAGGAGCCGGTGCTGTCGTACCTGCTCCGCTTGCTGGGATCAGACAAGATGGAGTATGCAAATTGGATCTTGGGGAACTGGTCCTTGTCGGAGGTGCCCGAAGCCTGTTGGATCTTATCGGGGTGGTACTGCAAACATAGCTTCTTGTACTGTTTCTTTATCTCTATTGGGGTGGCGCTAGCCGGGAGTTTGAGCACCTCGTAGGGATCTATATCGGGAAATGCAACGGCCATGGTGGTGTGCTATGCAGTAGGATGAACTAATCAGATATATGTGATTGTGTATTGAAGTGGGAAGGCAATAAATAAGCTAGCTAATAAATTTGATATCTACTCAAATTTTCGTGCACTGAAAAAACCACTACTGCTCACACAAAAATCGAAATGGTTCCAGACATCCTCACAACTACTTTTTGATTTCAGACAACGTCTCCTCAATGGTCTTGTAGAGGGAGTCCACATGACCTTCGTACACTGAATAGCCCATGTGTCCCACCCGGAAGTACTTGCCGACCAAGGCCTTGTGGATGCCGGCGGCAATGGTGAAGCCCTTGCCGGCGATTTTGGAGAGGAACTCGGCGCCGTCAACGCCCTCGGGGAAATAGGCGGCGGTCAAGCCGTGGGCGGCAACCTTGTCGCTGACGGGCACGATCTTGATGCCCAACTTGGCGAGGTCGGCCTTGAACTTGGTAGAGGTCTGCTCGTGCTTGGCCAATCTGGCGTCGACCGAGCTCAGCAAGATCTCGTCCAACGACACCTTCAAAGCGGTGACGGTCTGCACGGCCGGGGTGGCGAAATAGGCGCCCTTGCCGCTCTCGTACGCCTGCATGATGGGGGTCCACTTCTTCAACGAGGCAAAGTAGGACGAGTCCTTCTTTCTGGCCAACGCCTTGGCCACGGCTCTTTCGGAGGCAAACGACACCGACAACCCGGCGGGCACGCCGAGGGCTTTCTGGGAGGCGGTCAACGCGTAGTCGATGCCCCACTTGTCGAACTCCAAGTCCTCGACGCCGACCGAGCAGACCCCGTCCACCACAATGAGGGTTTCGGGCGAGTGCTGGTGCACGAGCTTGGCAATGGCCTCGACGTCGCTCAACACGGCGGTGGAGGTGTCGACGTGGGTGATGGTGATGGCGGCGTAGTTGGCGGCCTTCAACTTGTCGGCCACCGTTTCCAAGGGCACGGTGTTGCCCACTTCTGCCGTCACCACGTCGACGTCGGCGTCGTACACCTTCAACGCCTCGGCGAACGAGTCGGAGAAAAACCCGGTCGACAACACCAACACCTTGTCGCCCGGGCTGATGAGGTTGGCGCCGGTGATGTCCCAGCCCAACGTGCCGGAGCCGGCCACCACGTAGGGCTGGGCCTTGGGGTTGGTGGACTTGAACAACTTCCTCAAGTTGACCAACACGCTCTGGAACGTCTTGACGAACTCGGGCGACGTGTGGGCCTGCGACGGCGTGGCCATCGCGTAGAGCACCGGGTCCGAGAACTCAATGGGACCGGGGATCATGGTCAACTTATGGGGTTCTTGCTTGTATGGCACCGACATCTTGACACTGGTGTGGATTCGAGCGGACACGGCTGGACGTACTGGTAGTTTCTGGAGGTAGCGGCGGCAATTGCGTGCTATCATTGACTTTCCTCTGTCAATTGGGTCTGGCAATCGAAGAAGAATGGGTTATGGCAAATCTGGACATTTGCTTCCGGGCTTTTTTGGGGGCCCCCACTCAAACTCCCGATAAGCCGAGCAAGATTAGGTAAGCGCAGCCGGCGGAGTTCCCCGAAAAATTCCCCTGTCTGGCCGGCGGCCGGCGGCGGGCTGCGGCTGTCGGGTGGTGGCAGGACGGGCTGGTGGCCGGCGGGACGGGCAGGCGGGCCGGTTAACGTGCTGGCGGTTAACGTGCAGGCGGCTGGTGGAGCCAGGGCCAGTTGGCGGTGGACAGCTGCTGCCTCTGTTCCTCTTTACTGGCACTGTTGCCGGCTGCCGCTAGCTGGCCGGGCTCGCGCTCCAGCAGTCACGGCGCCTGGGCCCCTGGGCCTTTCGAGTACCGTGCTCGTCGGCGTTTAGCCACTCCAGTAACCTTGGAAGGTTGCACCGAGGTGTACGGGTCTCATATCATTTGCAGTCGATTTGTGGCAACGCTTCCACCACCAGCTGCTGGAATCCACCAGAATGCCAGCAGACACGCCATTGCAAGCGCTCATCCTCGGCGAGCTGTCGGTGCTCGCGTACCTCGGCTACGTGTTGTCTGCGAGTGGCTGCAAAACCCATGTGTGTTCGTTGAGGAACGAGCCGGCAAAGAGCCCCAGCTCCCAGCAGCCGTGGCTCATGCACAACGGCGCCAGCCAGCCGGTGCCGTTTGCGCCGACCCAGTTCTACGCCGGCTTCCCCGAGCTCGCCGGGGCCTGCACGCTCCGGTTCGACTGTGTGTTCTTCGGCACCCAGTTGCTTGAGTCGGAGGGCCAGGTGCCGGCTTTGCGCCAGTGGCTCCGGGACGACACCCTCGTGATGCTAGACGTGGACGACGACCCGTGGTTGTTCGGGCACGTTGGCCTGCTCTTGGCCAACACGGTGCTCTCGATGGTTTCCGAAATAGACTGCCGGGTGGACCAGCGCCGGCACGCGTTCCTGCTCGCCAGCACGGGGCCGTTGACAGTGGAAGTCGGGCTGCAGACGGACCAGCAGCATTCCAGCTCGTCGCCGGCCCCGTTGGCCAGTTTGGGAGCCGCCTACCGCAGCTTCCACCACGGCCGCGCCAGTATCCGGGTGCTTGAGCCCCAGCACAGCCACCGGCTCGTGCTGGCGGCCTGGAGGCAGTTGGCGAGGTCGGTGTGTTTCCACGTCTCCGGCAGGGCTGTGCTCACCGAGATTCTCCAAGTTGCCGGTGCTGCCAAGGTGGCGGGCCTCCCGGCGCCAGGATCGCCCGAGGAGGACCGCATGTGGCACGAAATGCAGCAGCACGACGAGTTCAAGCTCGCCAGCAGCCTCGCCGACAAGCCCGGCAACTTGCCTCGCAATATCGCCGTCAACAGGCTGATGTACGACTTTGTCAACCACCGCCATTCCCACGCCGCCCGGCTCATCCTGCGTCTCGTCTCCACCGCCGCCGACGTCCATGTGCCCACGCCTGTCCTCTCGGCGGCCCATGCTGGGCTCAGCACGCTGTCTGTCAAGAACGAGCCGACCGCCCAGCCAGGCCCAGCGGACGCGAACGTTCGCCCGTTCCAGCCGGCGCCGGCGCCAGTGTACGTTGCGCTGCCGAGCGAGCCCGAGGAAGTAGACGATGCGTTGAAGCAGTTGGTGGCCGGGACCGAGATGTACACTTACGGCGACCAGTTTCACGACGCCTCGAGCGGGCCGCCCGAGCAGCTCGCTAAGATGCCCATAACACGCCCGGTCGATGGCATGTTCACTCCCCGGCAGCCGCCGGCCGCTCCATTGCCGACCCCATACGGCCCGTTTCCCGGCCCGTACGCCGGCCACTTGCCCGGCCCGCTCGCGCCACCCGGCCCCAGAAAGAAACAGTTCTACCACCACCAGGTGCCGACGTCTCGCACCACCCCCACCCGCACCCTCCTCCAGTCACACGCCGAGTTGTTGGAGGCGGTCAGGTTCAACGAGCTCGGCGTGTGCCAGACCCTGAGCCGCTACGGCGCGTTGGACACCTCGTCCGTGCTCAGCAGCCACAACAGCAGGACCAGCAAGGGCAGCTCGGCCTCCAGCGGCCACAAGAAGAAACGGTAGGAGATGCCAGCCGATGCTTATGGGGTTGCTCGCTCCAGCCTAACTCGCAGCCGGGCACGAGCTTCTCTAGCCAGTACTCACTGTGGAAGCTGAATTCTCCTCGTAGCTGGGACCGTCTTTCAGACGTCCAAGTGCCATACGAGTTGTTCTTGAGCCGTTTTCTGGGGGCCGTTTTGCTTGCTGGTTTCTATATAGATTCTTTTCTCTTTAGCATTCATCGACTCCGCCAGGTTGTACAGATGCAAACTAACAAGAAGGTGGAGGGCTGCCAATGGGCTGTCAATGGCATCAGGGGCAGTCTCCAAATGCCCTGTTTTTAGGCTCAACAAGAATAGCTGATAATGTGTTCCTCTGTAGGTGGTGGCGTGCCGGCTTTCCTTTGTAGGTGGTAGTACACTGAGGTAGTCCCTTTGAGGTCTAGATATATCCTCAGCCCGGAGATTGACGCAGCCAATAAACCGACACAAGATATCCAAGAAAGTGGCGAACAGGGCACTATTTCCGTGGTTTAGGCTGGTGAATTTTGCGGCCACACAACGCCAGGCAGATTCGCATCTTCGCACTAATATAAGCACAATACAAATTCTCATCTGAGAATACAAGTACACATACAAGCTTGATTAGCCCTACCAATCCGCATCTTCACTAGTACAGACACTCGTTCGTGCTACAGCGTCCAACTCCAGCACTTCCGCACACATTCAGTACTGGCACACGGCTGCTCGTCCCGCAAATTTGCGTGTAACCCGCTCTCATTTACTCATCTTTCTAACTTCGTCTCATCACTCCGCCCATGATCCCGCTCTCGCCGCCCTCCAAGCAGGAGATCTCGAAGGAAATATACGACAGAGACCAGTCCACCTACGAGGCCGAGTCGCAGCTCCTCTACCAGCAGGTGCTCAGCAGCCCCAGCTTCCAGTCCAGCCCCGCCAGCTCGTCGCCCAAAGACCCGCCCAAACCAATCCGCATATCCAAGAACGACAACATCAAGGCCCGGGTCGCCGCCGTGCTCGACCGCCTCCACCACGACCCGCACGTGCTCGTGGTGGGCCGGTCCAACGCCATCCAGAAACTCATCAGCATCGTCGAAATCGCCAAGGCCAACTGGGACCAGCCGGGCCCGTTGGTCCAGTTCAACAAATTGACCAAGTCCAAGTCGTTCATCAACCCGAACTACACCCACGCCAAGGCCACCCACGCCCAGCGGGAAAACGTCCACCAGGGCCTCCAGGCCGACCTGCTCCTCGAGTCGAGGTCGGAGCCCAAGGTGTACCAGTTGCCGGTGCTCAACGTGTTGTTGGTGCGCGGCGAGCCCTCCGGCCGGCTCGGCGAGCTCGACCTCCCGAAGTGGACCTGCCAGAGGTGACTGTCATCAGTGTACATCGTTAGTGCACAGTGTGTAGTGCATCAGCGTGTGCATCAGCTTGTGCATCAGCGTGTGCATTAGCGTGTGCATCGTTCAGCGTGTATGCTACAAGCTCCATTATGAATGACGAACCAGTCTAACTGTAGCTGAACTGACCCGCCACGCTCCTGTTGAGCTCCTAGGCCGCTGCCAGGCCCCAGCCAGAGCGATGGGGCGAGTTCCGGGGAACTGGCACGAGGCCGGGGCGCACCAGGCCCACATCCGGGCGAGCACCGCCGAGGGTAGATCACGTGATCACCGACCAGCCAATTAGGTGCGCTGATTTCACAGTTACACTACCAGACATGAAAAAATCGTAAGACGCTCAATTCACAGATTTAAACCAATCTATTCATTATCACCAGCAGTCAACATGGCTTTAGATCCCGAAAACTTCAAGTTCGAAACCCCCCAGTTCGACCCCAGATTCCCTAACCAGAACCAGACCAAGCACTGTGCGCAGTCCTACATCGACTACCACAAATGTATCAATGTCAAAGGTGAAGAGTTCGAACCATGCCAAATCTTCTTCAAGACTTTCACCTCCTTGTGCCCTACCGACACTGTCGGCAAGTGGAACGACTTGAGAGAGGTCGGCAAGTTCCCAGTTAAATTGGACTAGATCCACCCGTTAATAGTATCGAATAAATGTCATGGTATTACTAGTGTTCCCTTGGCGGGCTACAGGCGGCTTAGCAGTTCTTTATTGATAACTATGAGGCGTGCTCTGAGCTCCTGCCTGTCTTCGTGTGTAGTTAGTGCCCGAGGAGTCGGCCTTGTCGGCTGGCCCCAGCTGGTCTTACCAGCTCATCGCAAACCCCGGCATTTCGTCTGACTGGAGCCAACCAGGAGCGAAGAGAGCTGCCGTGCCCGTGTAGGCTACCAGAACTCGTCGTCCACCCAGTTCTCGTTGCGGAACTCGTTGGAGCTGGCGTGAATCTGCTCGGGGTCAAACAAGTCTGAGTACGGGTCGGCGCTTCTCTGCTTCTGCTGCTGGTTGAGCTTCTCCTGGGCTCTCCGCTCCTGCTCCACCTTTCTCTCGGCCTCTTTCTTGCTGGCGAGCCATTCTCTGATGAGGCCCTCTTGTTCCTGAACAAACTGGTCGGTGGACAGCTCGGATTTGGTCTTGTTCAACCGGTTGACAACGCTGTTGTCCCGCTTGGCCACGTGCACCCGCTTCACCTTCTGCGGGTTGAGGAACGTCACCGTGCCCGTGTCCATGGATCCGTCCGTGTGCAAGTTGTCCACCGGCGTGTAGATGATGGTGATGTTGTTGAGCTTGTTGGCCTTGATCGAGTTGGCCTTGGTGAGCTGCGCCAACTGGTCCAAGAGGTTCTCGGGCAACTTGAGGTCCTGGAAGTTGACGCTCTGCTGTTCTAGCGGTAGCTGGAGGTACAAATGTGCCGACGAGTGCTTGTCGACGTGGAACCAGAGGTTCTTCGGATGCGATTTCTTGATGAGCGGGTCGTTTTCAAACTTGTCCTTTCCCATGTAGACCGTGTACTCGTCGCCGTCGTCTAGGGCGAAGTCGGAGTACTCCGACTCGCTGGCCACCTTGGCCTTGAAGTAGTACACCATGAAGTAGTTGAAGTTTTTGGCGATGCCCAAATCGATGGTGCGCTTTTCAGTTGCAGCCACAAGATGCACACAAAAGCTCACCAGAAGCAAGACACACCGAAAAGGGAAGAGGCACGGTAGCTTTCGAAGACCAGCACCCAGTCACGTAACCAGCAGCCCCGCCGTTCCCTGTGCTTCGTCTCCAGCATCCAGCAGTAAACGACACCCAGACACCACGTCCAGCTTACGTAACCAAAGACCCCGAAAAATATTGACACGCGATTACATAAGCCCCTTACGCGAAACGTAGGAGCCAAAACAAATATTGACTTAAAACGGCAATCTAGACTCCAGTGCAAAGGGTCTAGCCGGCAGGACAGGGGTCTCCCAGCGAACACGGCTCACTTTCACCACCCATGACAGGCCACCACGAGGCTGACACGCCGCCAGGGTTTCAGTTGGCCCGTAGGCTGCCAGCAACGTTGTAGAAGGGGCCACCGGTGCGCGCACGACATACCCAACTGGTACACAATTGCCGTTTTGAGTATCAGCCAGAATCGTGCGTGAGTTTCATAAAAACTTACCCGTATCAAGGAATTTTAGTTTACTAGTTCTCTTTCCAACTAACTCAGTCATTCTTTGAAAACTCCAATAGGAAATCCAACTTCTACTCTCCTTAACTCTGCTTGCAGGATCCTCACCTATACACTCCTTATCACACTATATTTTATCAATCTTTTTGTTCTCTGTGTCAGCCTTTCTCCTGCCAATTTCACAATCCTATTTTCACGTTCTTTTACTTCAAATTCCCGTCACTCTTTTACGCCTTCTGAACCATGTCTATTGATTACGAGTCACTCTTGGAGTTCGAAGAGTCGCTCCGCGCTCTGCTTGCCTCCGACAACTCGCTTCTCCTAAGAAACTTGGAGTTGAAAGTCGACTCCAACCGGGTCACCAACTTTGACAATTCCACCAAGGACGACACCGAGGTGATCGATACCAGCGGTGACCTGTTCCTGGATGAAGACTTGGCCCAATTGATGAACGAGTATGATTTTGCCCAGGACGAGTTCACCACTTGCTCCAATTGTGGGAAGTCGTTGACCGATCCTCTGACTTACTCCAACTGTTGTCAGAATTTTGTTGATTCCCAGGCCACCATCTCGTCGTCATTGGAGAAGTCGTACTGGCTCTCTTTCATCAACAACCCCTCGAGAACCATCAACACCTTACCCAACTACACCGAAATGTTGTTTTTGCAACAGGGCGTGCCTTCTCAGTTGAGGTCGTTGATTTGGAAGAAGCTCGTCTTGATTGACTGCCACCACACCAACAACAACGTTCCCCGGACCTCCAAGCTCATCTACAAAAACTTCCAGCATTCGTATTCGGCCAAGATATCAAAGCAGATCAGCAAAGATTTGTGTCGTACTTTCCCAACCGCTTCCTTTTTCAAGTCGGAACAAACTATAAGTGAATTGTCCACCATCTTGAACGTCTATGCTAATTACGATGTGGAGTTGGGCTACTGCCAAGGTTTGCTCTTCTTGGTCGGTGCATTGCACTATCAGTTCAAGGATCCGATCCTCACCTTCCATGCCCTCTCAAGCATTATGGAGTCAGAGCTCGAATTGCACGACATTTTCACCACGTCCCTGATGTCAGCCACCCTCAACAAATGGCAAAGCGAATTTTTGCAGGTCTTGCAGAAAGTGGACAAAGACTTGTACAACCACTTGATCAAATTTGTCGATTTCCAAGTGTTTTTGTTCCAATGGTGGTTGTCATTTGTATCGAGCCATACCCCTGACTTATCCATCGTCAACCGAGTCGTTGATTTTTGCATGATCCAAGGTTGGAAAGTGGGGATGTTCAAAATCTCTCTAGGTCTTTTGATCCTGAACAAACCCATCTTGATGAGCTTGAAGGAAGGCGACGAAGAAGTCGCGTACCAACACTTGTTGAACGATTCCAAATGGGGGAACATCGTCAATGACTTGCATAGTTTTTTTGGTGACTTGTTGTTGTCATGGGACGACTCCATGTTCTTGAAGTTGGTCAACAACTACGACGAGCCAGCTACTTTCTTGCCCCCAGTCAAGACGCACCAGAGATCGGGCTCCTCGGTGCTCGAAAAACTTAAGGGGCTCAAGATAACCACCACAGCACCCGCAAAAGAGGCCAGCAATTACTCGGCCGTGTCGTTGTCTTCTGCCAGCACCACCAGAAGCCGCTCGGACTCGGACATGTCGTTCAAGTATCTGGACAACGAGAACGAGTCGTTGTACTCAGACATCTCGAGCAACCACAGCGGCGAGGAGAGAGCCTCTGCAGCCAAGTCGTCGTTTGGCGATTTCTTGAAGCTCCCAAGGTACCTCCACCGGTCGCTTGGGTCCGGTTCGTCGGACCAGATTTCGCAAGTCGGCACCCAGATTCCAGAAGAACCCAACACGCCATTGCAGTTGAGACACATCGACACTGACGAGACGCCCCAGTTGGTCCCAAGGCCTCAGGATTACCAGTACCCATCGAGCAACGAGGTTGACAACGTGGGCGGCTTCGAGTCTGTGCAGTCTTCGTTGCTCCAAGAAAACCAGCGGTTGAAAGAGCTCCTTGTCCAAGCGCAGCTGTTTGTCAGCGACGAGGAGTTGAAACATGAGATCTCCAAGGCAATTGAGTGCTAGGACTAGTTCTTTCCGTGCTAGTACTCGGTTCTTTCTTTTAGCAGCCTTGCGTACGTCATTTTCTTTCATTTTCTGGGTCGGTGTTTGGGTCTCTTTTTTTTCTTTCGGTATATACTGTGTCTATAGATGCAACTGATGTTTCTCTCTGGGTAAACTACACAAGAATGTAAAAAAGACCGCTGTAGCATGCTGCTAATATATGGTGCTAAGTGAAAAAAGTTGCACCCGCAACTTCTCAAAAATCCGGGTAACTTTTGTTCCTACCCTCAATTTTTTTCGTTGATTAACCGCCGCCATTTGTTCTGTATTACATATATGACATACTAATACGCTAGCATAGTTATAGAAGGGCATTTCCATAGACGGAGGAAACTAAAATACGAAAAGGAAAAGAACATAACCAAACAAACTCATTTGTTCATATTTATTGGTTATTTTTGTTACGATTTTTACGATAATTTTTCTAGTTGAGTTTTTTCTTTGATACCTTTTGAATTTCTAAAAGTTTGTATATTAGACTACTGATTAGATCTATATACTCTCTCCTAGGTATTCAATACTTTTTCAATCGTCCTCCTCGCAATTGACAAAATTCACTCTTACTGAATCACATCTTACCTATAGAAGGGGGTTATCGAATTGTTAATCGTGATCGATACACTACCCATTACACATAATTCTTGAATCGTGTCATCTAAATCCATTTTAACCAGCCCAAAGGGCCCACAGTCATCGCAATCTCATTCAACCCAGACCGTGTCCCGGAAACAGGAGCCCGAACTACCATCCCACCGCGAGTCAAATCCTACCCAGAACCATCAAAGTCCTGACTTGAGTCCTGTTGAAGATAGCGACGAGGTCGACACAGACGACGAAGAAAATATTAAGTACGGTGAAATCACTGATTTCAGCTATTCGTCAGCAAAAGAGCTCATCAAGGTTGAATTAAACCAGTTAGCCATCTTATCTAGCACTCTCACTGAGGACAATTTTGCATCCCACCTCAAACAAATCCATTACATCCTTTTAACTAGCTTTTCAGCTGACACGACTAGGAAACATTATCTCGAGAGATTAGTCAACCTTGTTTCTGCTGGCATCAATAACCCAGAAAAAAGTATCGTTGACAACTTATTCGAACAAGAATTGGAATTTTTCTCCGAACAACTAGTATCTTTGGAAATCCTTGCTGATAGTTTAGAGCCAGTTCTCAAAGCTTTAAATTATAACACCGTCGCATTCACTGAAAGGTACAACTGCCAATTAGTGCTTGGATTCAATCTTGCTCTCAAGTATCAAGAACTTAACCCAGAGAGCAGCACGAGGTTTATTCAGCAACATTTAAACGAATTTTCCACTTTCATCAAGTCTCTTGATTCCAAGTCGAACAAATTCAACTGGTCTGTCCTCCTCGACTATATCTTAAAGTCTCCAACTTTCCCTTTCATTCATAAAGTTCTTGCTTTAGGTTCTTTGGAAGCTTACAACTTAAATCTACCTCCAGTCAATCACTTTTACCAAGTCATTTACAACATGTCATTCAAGCAATTATTAATGGAGATATCTCCAGATCATTTGTTAACTGAAAAACTACTTTCGGTCTTACTCCAAATCAAACCTTACGAAGTGGATTCGAGCATCGCTTTGATCTTGGCCGACGTCTTGATTCCTGGTTCCCAAGGCTTCTCTGCCAGTGGCAAGCCCAGCTTCACTCAAGTAAACTCTTTGCCGGAAGGTAACGCAAAGGGTGCCAACTTGCAAGCATGCTTCAAAGCAATTGACTCCGACGCAAAGTTCAATTTGAATTGGTACGAAATATTCGTTCAAGTGCAGGACTTATCTTTTGATTCCGCCAAGAGGAGTATCCAACCATCACCCGCTAGCGTTACCCAGTTTTTATCTGCAATCGACTTCAAGCAAGGCATTGTCGATATATTCTTGAACTATAACTGGTGGTTTGACAGATCTTTATTGTACTATTTGAAGTCAGTGACCCCACAACAAGGCGGATACAACGTTTTTTCGCTGTCTCATTTAACCACTTGCTTCGATAATGACACTGCAGACGCAGCCAATATTTTACGTTTTGTGAATATCGGTAAGCTTGAGCTTCTGGTCTTGAATAAGATTTCCCAACAAAACCAAGACGGCTCGCGCCCAAACATACCAGATCAAGAAAGGCAACTTGAAGCCTACTTGAGTCAGGTTTTCGAACACGATTACCGCGTGTATCCTCACTACTTGATCGCCGCTGCATTGTCGATTGTTGATAAAACTCCATTCATCATTGATTTGATCGATACTTTGTTCACCATATTAATGGACAATGAAAGTGCAGCCTTAGACGATGTTTTTGTCAAGTTCAAAGAGTTGGATGTCCAGTTGGCCCTCAACAAGTTACTCGACTACTATAAGAAGAGAACCAACTCGGAAGCCAGCAATAAAATTATCAATGTTGCCTTGAAAACCAACTTACTCGAGGATCTTCTCACAAAACTTTGGTCGATAGACTTCGCATTAGGATTAACCTTCACAGTTGATGCTTCGAATTATGGATATGACTACAAAAAAGTAGTTGAAGCAAAGTTCAAGAGTCCTGAGCTGAAGCCACAGTTGTGTCAATCTTTGTTGGAGATTTTGGAACTCAGGGCTAGCCAGGATTATGAAAAGGGCCAACAGCTGCTCGCAGAGCCAGAAGCTCAAAGTACAACGAAAGGTTCCTACAGAGTATTAAAGGTTCCGGTCATCTACTTTTTGTTGGAAAAGCTCAAGAACTCCAACGGCCTCATTGACGCCGAGAGATTGAAGAACTTGCAATTGACCCTATTGACCACGTACCCAAGATTGATTAACTTCGGTTGCGGTCATGATGAGCCAATTTTGACCAACGAGCGTGACTACTCAAACTTGTTCCCTCCACAAGTCGAAGCTGAGATGAAGGCATACTACTCCAAAATGTACAACAAAGAATTGGAGATCAAAGAGATTGTCGACATGTTAGTTCGTATGAAAGTCAGCGACAAGACTCACGATCAGGATGTGTTTTCTTGCATGATCCATTCCTTGTTGGACGAATATAGATTTTTCGCCGAATATCCCTTGACTGCTTTGGCGTCGACTTCCTTGTTATTTGGTGCATTATTGCAAAAGGATTTGATTCAAGGCACTGCTCTCACGGTTGCCCTCAACTTCATTTGGGAATCTTGCAACCAACCTCAGGACTCCCACTTGTTCAAATTCGCTGTTCAATCCTTGTACAATTTCAAGTCAAGGTTGCATGAGTATCCGATTTACTGCAAACATTTGTTGGAATGCCAATCGTTGTCGGCTCATGCTAAGATGTACCAGATTGTCAAGGATGCTTCGAACGGAATCCCGTGTCCTGATTCCAATGCTGCTGGCAATGCGGGTCAGCCTTCATCAAGTGGCGGCACTCCAGCCCCTGGTAATAAAGCTGATGACTCCGCTCCCAAATATCAATCCATAACTATCACGGACAAGACGGTTGGTTTCGCTCAACAGGAGAAGCCAAGCGAATCGGTTTCGGACAAGCTCTTATTCTTCGTCAACAATATGACCACAGACAACTTAGAAGCCAAATTCGAAGAAGTCCGGGACTATTTGACAGAGAACTACTTCCTTTGGTTCTCTGACTATTTGGTTTCCGATAGAGCAAAGGCTGAACCAAACAATCATGAATTGTACTCGCGTCTTGTCAATTTGGTGAACAACCCTATATTCACTGAGTACGTGCTGAACGTCACTTTGAAAGAGGCAGAACATATCATTAGACACTTCAAAGAGACCTCGAATGAAAGAAACCAGCTTAAGAATTTGGGGGCCTGGTTGGGCAGAATCACCTTAGCCAACGACAAGCCATTGAGAAGAGACCAAATTGCACTCAAGTTTTTGTTGGTCGAATCTTTTGACTTCAAGTCATTGCATTTGATCATTCCGTTTGTGTGCAAGATATTGGACCAAGCCCAGCACTCCAAAGTGTTTAAACCCCCCAACCCATGGGTCTTAGGGATTATCAAGGTGTTGGCTGAATTATACGAATGTGCGGATTTGAAATTGAACTTAAAGTTCGAAATCGAAGTGTTGTTGAATTCGTTCAATTTGAAAATCAAAGATATTGAGCCAAGCACTTTGATCCGAGCCCACAATCCGGATGCTGCCGCTTTGGCCGCCATGTTTGGTATCCGTTCAGATAGCAGTATCATTAATGACATGTCTAGATTGGCTCTTGACGGTGACGCTATGCCTGCCGAACAGAAGGCATTGTTGCAGCAACAACAACAGCAAAAGTTACAGGCTCAACAGTCACAATTGTTGCAGGCTCAAGGTCTCCAACCCCAGGCCCAACAAGTTAGAGTCGGTGTTGAAGATCCTGCTGTCGCTGGTGCTCCGCCAATTCAAGGTGCCACTGCAGCTCAATTGGACACTTCGTTCAGCACGTTGATTGGTAACACGATATTCACTCAAAATCCAAACTTGAGAAGAGCTTTCCAGGCTTCTTTGTCGAGAGCGGTTCGTGAATGCGCCGTTCCAATTTTGACCAGAGTGTCCGAAGCGGTGTTAACCACGACAGAAGCATTAGTGAGAAAAGATTTTGCAACCGAAGCCGACATCACCAAGTTCCGTACCAGCTACCAGAACTTAGCCCAACAGCTTTCTCACAGCATGGTTGTGTGCAGCGGCCGCAAGATTTTGGGTGAAACCATCGAGGCTGCCATGATCCAACTTTTGGGAAACCAATTGAACACCAACGAGTTGCCCTTGGCAGACTTGACATTGGCAGTGCAGCAAAACGTCGACTTGTGTGTTGATATCGTCGACAAGATTGCCGCTAGCAACATCAGCGAGTTGATGGACGAGAGAATGCAGAGATATGTATTGGCTCGTGAACACCATCAACAAGGAAAGCCTTACGTTGATGAATTTGCTTCCGATTACTCGTTGAGACTCCCACCTCCGTTGGGTTTGCAATTGGAAGGCCTTACTCCGGCACAGCTCAGCATCTACTCAGCATTTGGCTCTGCCAACTCGGCTGCTAGAGCTGACGGCGAAGCCTCTCAAGTAGCACCTGGAGTGATTCCTGACCAGGCCACCCCTGTGGCTGCAAATGTGGTGCCTGCTACGCAGTTGACTCCTCAGCAGCAGCTTGCAGTGTTGGAGCAACAACAACAGCAGCAACAGCAACAGCAACAGCAACAACAGTTGCCGCAGCAGCCTCTTCCTGATGACCTTTTCTCCATGGACCAACTTTTTGCAGCCATTACTCAAAGCTGCGAGAAGGCAATCATGCTTTTAACTAATGTTAAAGAGACCAAGTTGAGTGATTTGGGAGCGGAACATCCGATCACGATTGCGCTTACACAGGCTTTATCGCTTGCTCAGAACAACGCCATGAAGTACCCTGAGTTGTTATTGAAGGTTGCCCAGTATGCCGTCAACTGTTTGTTCACGCAACTGAACGACAATCCAATGAGCAACGAGATTTACGTGGTGGTATTGGACAAATTGTGCGAGTATTCGCCATCCACGGCCAAAGACGTGATTTGGTGGTTGATCCACTCATCAGATCAACGGAAATTCAACATTCCTGTCATGTTTTCTTTATTGAAGGTTCAGCTTGTTCAGCCAATTAAGTTGGACGCATCCTTGGCTAAGCTTGTGAACGAAAGCAACAGTCCAGTCGTTACCAAGTTTGCCTCCAATTTATTGCTTAATGTGTTCAGCTACGAAGACGTCAGACCAATGGCTTTACGTTCCGAGTTTGCCTTCACGTTGTCTGCCTTAGCCGCATACAACCCTGAAGAGTCTAGCCCTGAAGTCGATGAGGCACGCAACGCTCGTAATGACTTGCTTGAGTTTTTGAAGAAATCGACGATTCCAGCTCACAGTAGCGAGAAACGTCCTGAACTCTACGGCCAAATGGGCTACATCTTCGCTGAATGGATTAAGCTTATGACCCACAATGAAGAGGACGAAGGCCTCCAAAGAAAGTTCATTGCACGGTTGTACGAGAAGAAGATATTGACTGAACCAGAGTACTTTGAGGCTTTCTTCAAAGCAGCTACAGAAGTTTCCACTACTGCATTTGCCGCTGAGCACGAAGTCAGAAGCAGGACCCAACACGAGGTGTATCTCGCAGTGGATGCATTGGCAGCTTTGATTGTTAAAATCATTCTGCTCTTCAACCAGACGCATCCTGAGGAGGCAATTGAATATTTGAGAAACATTTTTGGCATTCTCATTTTGGTGTTGACCAATGATCATGAGGCCGAATCCAACTGGAATGAACGGGCGTACTTCAGAATATTTTCTTCGTTATTGTCGTTCTGGAACGAACAGTCTGTGTTGGACAACGAAGCCACCAGCAATTTGGATAGTTTGTTCTATCCATTCATTGGGGAGGTGTTCAACTCGTTGCAGCCAATCATTTACCCAGGATTCACGTTTGCCTGGATTCTGTTGATTTCCCACCGGATGTTCTTGCCAAGATTGCTCGACTTACCCGAGAAGAAGGGTTATGCTATTGCCGTCAAGTTATTGACAGCCATCTTGAAATTCGACACCGTTTACGCCAAGGATGAGTACGTTCATCATGACGTGATCAATGTCATTTTCAAGGGCATCAATAGAATCTTTGTCGGTATCGCCCATGACAGACCCGACTTCTTGGTCGAGTGTCATTATCAACTAGGCACGGCGGTTCCAAGCAGCTACGTCCAGTTGCGCAACATCATATTGTCGGCCACTCCGTCTAACGTGACGCTCGTGGACCCATTCACCCAGGGGTTGAAGGTTGAAAGATTGCCTGAAATCAACGAAGCGCCCGTTTGTGCTTACAAGCCTTCGGACGATTTGGCCAAGGTTGGGTTGAAGAAGCCAGTTGACAATTTCCTTCGGGTGCCGGCCCCGGCCTTGATGCGGTCCATCTACAACGGCACCAAGTTGAACCACCCCAAGGAGTCGCTGGACTACGGCTTTGACATTGTTCACTACAATGTCAAGTTGATCAATGCGTTGGTGTTGCACATTGGGATTCTGGCGGTGGCCGACCACTTGCCCAGCAACGTGCGTGGCTTCAACACGAAGTCGTCGCACGTCGCCTTGTTGGTTGACTTGGCCAACAACGGCAGCATTGAGTTCAAGTCGCATCTCATCAACGCCATTGCCAACCAGTTGAGATACCCCAACAGCCACACGCACTGGTTCATTGGCACGATTTTGTTTTTCTTCAGCTCCAGCTCGATCTGGGCCAGCGGCCAGGCCAAGTTGGAGATCCAAGAGATCATCACACGGGTGCTTCTCGAGCGGCAGATTGTCAACAAGCCCCACCCATGGGGCCTCACCATTGTGTTCACCGAGTTGCTCAAGAACAGCGAGTACGGCTTCTTCGAGCTTCCCTTCGTCAAGGGGGCCAGTGCCGAGATGCAAGCCATTTTCCAGGCGTTGTCGCAAAACCTCAAGTCTGCTTAGCGCAGACCTTGTACATTATGTATAATACAAGAAACGATTCGTTTATATGAGTAGCCAGCCGGCGTATTTTGCAGTCTAAGCTGGAAAAAATGTCGCCAATTTCGGGGAAGCTTGTTTCGCACTTGTTGACATTTTTGGGGAGCCATTTCGGGTTTTTTGGGGGCCGAAATGTCGCGCGACACTGCGGGTTCGTTTTTCACAGACACCAAAAAGTTTACAAAGCATTACAACCACTGCTTTGCACCATGTCCCGTGTCAAGAGAATCGCCAAAGAATTGGAGGAGTGTCGCCAGGACACGCAGTCGGGGGTGTCGCTAAAGTTGAACAACGAGAATGATTTGACCCATTTGACTGGGTATTTCAAGGGCCCGCCCGGCACGCCGTACGAGAAAGGTGTGTTTCAGGTCGACATCACGATCCCCAACGAGTACCCGTTCAAGCCGCCCGTGATGAAGTTCTTGACGAAGATCTACCACCCCAACATATCGTCGGTGACCGGGGCCATCTGCTTGGACATTTTGAAGGACGCGTGGACCCCGATTTTGACGTTGAAAAGCTCGTTGATTTCGTTGCAGTCGTTATTGCAATCGCCCGAGCCCTCGGACCCGCAGGACGCCGAGGTGGCCAAGCACTACATATCCGACAAGGCCGGCTTCGACGACACCGCCGCCTACTGGACCAAGCTCTATGCGTCGGACGGCGGGCAGGACGGCGACACCGAGTTGAGCGATTCCGCCTTGTACGGTATCGACGACGAGGTGGTGGCCCAGTTCGAGAACATGGGGTTCCCCAGAGACAAGACCATCTTGGTGTTGCGCCGCATGGGCATCAAGAGCTACAACGGCGTCACCAACAAGGGCGAGTTGGAAAACAAGATTTTGGAGGAGCTCTTGAAAGAGTGCCAGTAGGCCATGGCGCACTGTATATATGCTGCACCGGCGCCCGCCAATACACAGAATTCAAATGCACGCATGTAGGCCCACGGGCTGTAGAGCAAGACGGCGTAGCTGGGCCTGGTCCACAGCTTACAAACACACAATAGTGGTGTGGATGCTGCGGTGAAAGCTGCGGTGAAAGCTACGGTGAAAGCTGCGGTGAATGCTGCCGTGAATGCTACGGTGAATGGCTAGGCGAATGGGCGCGTGAAACACGGCGGATGCCAGTGCATCTCACAGTGGCGTGGACGGCAGCGGTGAAATGCGAAGCGTGTCAGTTGATGCCGTAATGTGAAATTATCGAGAGCCCGATCCAGAAATGCAGTATTAACTTTGCTCGCACTGATGCGCCAGTCAATCAGAAAAAAGTCGGTGATTTTTGCGAATTTCTCAGAAAAACTGTTCAGGTGGTGAAAAAATTGAAAAAAAACCAGAGAACTCCACTGGCCCGTTTGTTCAGCATGACCGTGTCCCTGCCAGCATCCACCACGCCACAGCCCCAGGACCCGGCGCTCTCGGCCGAGTCCATCGGGTGGCTGTTCATCGAGCGGTACTACGACGTGTACACCAAGGACATTGCCAGCTTGTACGGGCTCTACGACAAGGGCGCCTCGATTTCCCACGACAACTTCACCGCCGCCGGCGACGCCAAGGTGATGCACCAGGCCAAGGGCACCGAGGCCATCAAGGCGTACTTTGGCGGCGCCGACAAGGCGGTCAAGAACCGCATCATCATCACCAGCGCCGACTTCCAAGTGGCGTTCGAGAAAAGCATCTTGATTGTGGTGTTTGGCGAGTGGGCCCAGAACTCGGGCGCCTACTCCCAGTTCACCCAGACTTTCTTGTTGTACCCCAGCAAGGAGAATGTCTACGACATCGGCAACGACGTGTTGAAGTTCCTCGACTTCGACCGGTACTCGGAGCAGCCCGTCCAGACTGAGCAAGAGCCGGAGACCAAGCCGGAGGCCCAGCCAGACCCCCAGCCAGAGGCGAAGGTCGAAGCGAAGCCCGAGGTCAAGCCCGAGGTCAAGCCAGAGGTCAAGCCAGAGGCCAAACCCGAGGTGAAGCCAGAGATCACGCCAGAGGCCAAGGCCGAGCCCAAACCTGAAACGAAGCCCGAGGCCAGACCAGAACCACAGCCAGAAGGCCAGGACGCCCAGCCCGAGCCAGAACCAGAGGCCCAAGAAGAACCAGCCGAAAAGGAAAAAGAAGTGAAGGAAGACGAGGAGCCAAAATCAAACGTTGCATTATCGTGGGCCGACTTGGCCGCCAAAGAACCACCGAAAACGGGCAAGCAGGCCACCGTGGCCTCGCCAGGAGCCGCCAAGGCCGCCCCAGCCCCATCTCCCGTGGTCAAGAAGCCTACACCCCCACAGACCAAGCAGCCCGTGGTTGCGCCCCAGACCAACGGCAAGTACAAAAGAGAAGAGTGGTACCCCATTTACATCCGTAACGTTGAGGTGGACGACGACGAGTTGCAGCAAGCATTGAACAAGAACTTTGGCGGCCTCAAGTACTATAAGAGATCGCTCAAGGTGGCCTTGATTGACTTCAAGACCAAGGAGGGCCAGGAGGCCGCTTTGAAGGCCAAGAGTCTCACTATCGGCACCAACACCATCTTGTTGGAGCCCAGGGAAAACCGGCTCAACAACAAGACCGACTTCAAGCGCAAGAACGACAAGAAACAGAACATCAAGAAGAAGCAGCCCGCCAAAAACTAGCCTGGAGGAGCCGGTATCGGCACAATTGGTCGAGTCAATGCCTCGAGGCTAGACTTGCCTGTAATAAATAGAAGTATCTCATCGATGTAGTGAAGAGCTGAGAGCACTCGCCCGGCTGTCAGCTTAAAGGCCGAGAGACATTGGCTTACTTGGCATATTTGAGGATTTCTGAATCGCTCCACCCGCTGAGCTTTACCGAGTGCCATACTGCTTCCTTGGGTGCCCTCGCTCGAGGCAGGCGCCACCCCGAGACCCTCGAGGAGCAGCCGCCAGCTTTGGTCACATCTGGAAATCGGATCAGGCTGGACGGGGCTGGGGCACGCACCCGTGCACCAGAGTGTTTTTACGTGATAAATCAGCATCGTGTTTTTACTACACCGCTCATCATGAACTTGCTCCGCAAAAGAAAGAACCTGGACGAGGATGATGTGTTGGACGGCACGGCGGCAGCGGCCACCACAAAGTCACGCAAGCCGCCAAACACCGCGTTCCGGCAGCAGCGATTGAAGGCGTGGCAGCCGATCTTGACCCCCAAGACCGTGATCCCGTTTCTCTTTGTCATTGCCTGTATTTTCGCCCCGCTCGGCATCGCCATCATCAACACCACGTACAATGTGGAGATCTTGACGGTGGACTACAGCCAGTGCGGCAAGTTGAGCAGCAAGGACTACCAGCTGGTGCCTTCCAAATACACCAGCTATCATTTCCGGCATAAGAACACCAACCCCGAGTTCAAGTGGAAGGTGCAGAACGGCACCGACGACTTCGGCGACACGTCGCAGACGTGCATGATCCAGTTCACTTTGCCAAAGGACTTGAAGCCGCCCATCTACTTGTACTACAAGCTCACCAACTTCTTCCAGAACCACCGGAAGTACGTGTCGTCGTACGACTTGGAGCAGTTGAAAGGCATTGCGGTGTCGCTGGGCGAGTTGGAGGACGACTGCCTGCCGTTGAAGAAGATCGACGACAAGATCGTGTACCCGTGCGGCCTCATTGCCAACTCGTTCTTCAACGACACGTTCCTGAACCCGGTGCTATTGAACGCCAAGAGCGGCGACAACAACGAGACGTACGAGCTCTCGTCGAAGGACATCTCGTGGGCCTCGGACCGCAACCACAAGTACAAGAAGACCAAGTACGACCCGGACGACATCGTGCCTCCCCCCAACTGGTACAAGATGTACCCGGAGGGCTACAACAAGCTGAACCTCCCCGACCTCCAGACCTGGGAGCACTTGCAGAACTGGATGCGGACCGCCGGGTTGCCCTCGTTCTACAAGTTGTACGGGAAAAACACCAGCGACACCCTCACGTCGGGCACCTACGAGATCTCCATCACCATGAACTACCCGGTGTCGATTTTTGGCGGCACCAAGACGTTGGTCATCACCACCAACTCGATCTTTGGCGGCCGCAACATGAGCTTGGGCGTCATCTACATCGTGGTGGCCGTCGTGGCGCTTGTTCTTGCCGTTGGCTTCCTTCTCCAGCACTTGATCAAGCCCCGCCGCATCGGCGACCACAACTACTTGCAGGGCACGGCCGCGGACTCCGGATTCCGCGACGGGCCGCGCCAGACCAGCGACCACATCGGCACGTTCAGAGACCAGTTGTAGACCGTATATGAAGCTGTACGTAGCGAATACACCGATTCACCGATATCAGTAGAAAAGCCGTACACCACCCATCCGCACGACTCACTGAATGGCGAAAAAAAACCAACTCCTCAAAGAAAAAACTAGCTATCACCAGGACAAACCACGAAGACGGCCCCAAAATGGCCATGAATTTCAACCCCCATCTCCAGTACCTCCAGCTGCAGATGCAGCAGCCGCAGCAGCAGACGCTTGGCGCGCAGCAGTCGCCGCAGGTGTCGCAGTTGCAGTTGCAGCAGCACCAGTTACAGCAGAGACAACTTCTAACTCAACATCTCCAGCTGCACCTGCAGCAGCACCAGCACCAGCCCGGCGGCAACCCGCTCTTGGCGGCCTTGAACGGCGGCTCCGGCGGCGCGCAGCCGCCAGTCCAGGGCCTGTTGGCGCAGATGCTGTTGCAACAACAGTTACAGCAACAGCAACAGCAGCAACAGCAACAGCAGCAGCTCCAGGCGCAGGTCCAGGCCCAGGCGGCGCAATCGCAGGCGCAGGTGCAAGTGCAGAGCCAGCCGCCGGCACAGCCGCAGCAGGTGCCCGTGATCAAGGAGGTGTGGAGCCACAACTTGGAGCACGAGTTCGCCAGCTTGCGGGCGTTTGTCAACGACTTGACCTCGAGTGTGTACATCGCCATCCACCAGGAGATCCCGGGCATCGTGGCCCGTCCCGTGGGCACGTTCAAGCTGTCGTCGGACTACCACTTCCAGACGTTGCGGTCCAACTCGGACTTGCTCAACTTGATCCAGTTGTCGCTCTGCGTCACCAAGATCAAGGGCAACGAGATCAGCAACCTGATAATATGGCAGTTCAACTTCTTGTACGACTTGACCAAGGAAATGTACAACGAGGAGCACTTGTCGATGCTCTCACAGTCGTCTCAGATCAACTTGCAAATGCACATGACCCAGGGCATCCCCCACTTCAACTTCTCCGAGTTGTTCATTGAGTCCGGGTTGCTCTTGGACTCCCAGATCAACTGGGTCAGCTACCACTCGGGCTACGACTTGGGTTTCTTCGTCAGCTTGTTGCTCAACGACCAGTTGCCCTTGGACGAGCAGGAGTTCTACTGGTGGTGCTCGAAGTACTTCCCCAACTTCTACGACTTGAAGCACGTCGGCATCCAGGTGCTCAGCAACGGCAAGGGCAACGCCCTCAACGGGTTGGACTCGAACGACATCACCAGAGGCAACAACAAGCCTTCCATAGAGTACTTGGCCGAGGAATTGCACCTTCTCCCCATCTCCCCCATCATCCGCCAGTACTTCTCGTCGCACCAGTTCCCGGGCCACCAGAGCCAGCAGATGACGTCCACATTGCACGCGTACTTGTCGATGGAGTGCTTCAAAGACTTGTTCAGACAGCTCGGCTACGATACCCTGGCGTTGGGCAAGTTCAAAGGTGTCCTCTGGGGGTTGGGCGCCGCCTACGGCGAGGTCCAGCCGCTGTCCTTCGTCAACGGCTCGGTTCCAGCTCCGGTCACGCCGGCCAGCTCCAAGAGCGGCCTCGTTCATTTTGGCAGGCCTCTCTAAGCCCGCACCGGGCCACTTGTAATGGTAGTCACGAATCAAGATCTCTATGTTATAGGAATAGACATACACTATTTACCGTTTGCATCGCTAAGGTCATGACATTTAAATAAAGTAGGGGCGAATTGAATTTCTAATGTACAATATATATCACTTACTCTTCGTCTTCTTGTGCTTCGTCTTCCTCTGGTTCTTCCTCGTCCACTTGGCCCTCGATGTCTTCCTCTTCATTGGCGTATTCTTCGTTTATCTCGTCTTCCTGTTTCTGTCTCTTGGCCGCCTGCTTCTCTTCCTTCTCGGCCCGCTTCCGCTTGTAGCCGGCCTTCTTGTCCTCGCCGGTTCTCTCTTCCTCGTCCTTAGGAGGAGCAGTGAACCAGGGGATCTTGCCTCGGTTGAAGTCGTTCAAGATCTGTTTCGAAACACCGCTTTCGTCGGGCTCACCGCCCTTCAATAACCGCCCTTGTTTTCTGGCAATAAGCTCGATGAACTCGATACTGGCCTTCTCAAGCAACAGCGGGTCTTCTTCGAACTTGCTCCAGCCCTTGATCTCGTACGTTCTCTCTAAGTGTTTCCTCTCACACTTCTGCAACATGTCGGGGATGTACTGTTCAGGATTCGAGACGTGCTCGACTCTGACCACACCTCTGAACAAGATGTCGGACTCGCTGTCTTTGGAGCTGGGAGGAACAATCCCGGGACAGTCAATCAAGAAGATTCTCTTCATGAGGGTAATGTACTGCCACACCTTGGTTTCACCTGGAATTGGGGCCACCGTGCACACCTTCTTTCTACGCAAGGTGTTGATGATGGACGATTTACCCGTGTTGGGGTAGCCAATGAACCCGACCGAGATCTGTTTCCGGTCGGTGTGTAGAGTGGAGAACTGGCGCAACAACTGGATGAGCGACCCCTTCCCAAACGAGTTGGTGATGGAGGCGTGGAATGCTAAAGTAGGGAATGATTTGGATAAATGCTTAACCCAAGCAGCCTGTTTGTTAGTAAAAGCTCGAGTGAAGCTGTGGTTGAAGTCAGAGAACATGCAAATATGTGTAAGGTGAGAGGAATGTCGGCTTCTATACTACGAAACTGGAGACGGGCACTCCGGTTTCAACTCAATAAGATTCCGATGCTTCCCTGGGGATGCTGACAAAACGCCAGCAAAGTGTGAACAAATCCCAGGTCAGAACGACAAGGGAACCGCAGCTCAAAACGAGCCACAGGAACACGGGCGGGAAGCTTTGATCTTCCAAAGACGTAACAGGCAACAATGTGGGAGTTGACGGATCAACCTGAAAATCACCCTGACAAAAGGCTTTGGTGGGAGGAGGTAAAAAGACAAGAGGACACGAAGACGTGAAAACACGAATTTAAAAAAGGAAGAAGAGAAAGAAGAATGCAAGAAAGTAGAGGCAAGAACTGAATAATGCAAGTCTGCATCAACCACTCATGAATGTATACATACTGCAACCCAAGTGGGAACCAAGTCACACTTGTTCAACACATAGATCAAATGCTTGTGAGGACACTCGTCCTTGATATATTTCTCCACGGAGAGACACCTTGTGCCCAACGGGTCTCTGGCGTCCAACACGTGGATCACCACGTCTGACGAGTCGATCACCTTGTACAACTCGTTCCAGATTCTCTTGGACTGGCCCTTGTGGAAAATGGCCTCCTTGGCCTCCTGGGTGAAGTCGTCTTTGTCCAAGAAGGAGCCGCCCATCAACCCGAGGGTGGCGTCCAACTCCTGCTTCTCTTCGAACGTCAGGTTGTCCTGGGTGGTCTGCTGAGCCAACTCTTCCAAGGACGACGACTGGATGTTTCTGGGCTTTTTCCGCTGCTGCTTGGGCCCAAAGGCGTGCTCGTACGACTCGGTCTCCAAGATCTTGGCCGTGGGCGAGTCGGCGTGGTCCTTCTCGTCCAATAACGACATGGGGAGCTTGTTTCTCTTCAACAACACCTGGTACGAGTCGTGTTTCCTGTCGCCCATCGCCTGGCGGAAGTGGGTCAATGCGTCCTGGCCAATCACCCGGGTGTTGCCGAACCACTTCCGGTTCGGGTCCACGCGGGCGGTGGGGGCGTCGGTGCTCTGCAAGTCGGCGGCCTGGATGATGTCTCCTTTTGCATTTCTGACCGCCCGGCCAGACTTGTACATCTGCAAATGCTTGACCTTTTTGGCATCCCGGTAGAAGTTCTCGCCCTTGACGCGGAGGTTGCCGTCGCGGGTGTCGTTCTGTCTGACCCGTCTTTGCTTCTCTTTCTTTTGGGTACCCATGTTTGCTAAAGAGGAGTAGACTGAAAAAAACTGCTAGGAAAAAAAAATGAGAAGCCCATCGCGAACGCCCGGATGTGCGCACAACGTGCCCCCGGTTTCGCCCTCGGGTGTCGCGCCGCTTGCCAGATCCGCCCTCGGATTGCGCCCCATTTCATCAGATATCTAAGCGATGTATCATTGCACACACTCTTACTAGTTCAATTCTGTGCAATCAAGCCGCCAATTGTCAAACTGGCCCAGAAATAGCGACCGGTCCACTCCCGCCCACACCCACGCCATGTCTGACCCAGGCAGCCGGTTTTTGGCGGACATGACGCCCACCCAGGACCATTTCTACAAGAAGTACCTCTTGGAGTCGCAGCTATCGCACGAGCTCCACTGCCTCCTGCGCCCGGGGGCGTTGGCCCAGTTGGGCCCGCCGTTCCGGCCCACGGGCGAGAAGCTGGGCGAGCCGTTGCCGCTTCTCCGGTTCTTCTTCGCCAACTTCATCGAGACCTTCCCCTTCATCACCAACAACCCGCCCAAAGACCAGGTGGCGTTCTGGCAGGACACCGTCCAGCCGTTTGTGGACAGCTTCAACGCCAAGAACATCTCGGACGCGTTGGAGCGCAAGGACCACGTCACCAAGCGCAAGCAGGTCAACACCAAGTTGTTGCACGGGCTTCTCCTATTCTTCAACCTGACCCTCATCAGCGAACAGGACTTGGAGTACGTGCAGAGCGTCCACCTCAAGCCGAGCGACAGCGGCAAGTTGGAGAAGCTCCAGAAGGGCGTAGCCGCCGACCCGGAGACCGGGGTGTCCGCCGCCAAGGGCCTCTTTGACTTCGCCCTGATGAAGTTTGCCCACGACCTCAGCGTCGACATCGTGGCCGTGCGCCGCGTGGCGCCGGTCCCGGGTGCCGCGGAGCTGGCGCTGCTGTGGAACCCGCTCCGGGCGTTGCAGCCGTCGCTGCTGTCGGCCCCGAAACACCACTTTGAGTTCGTGGTGCAGGCCACTACCCGCCACAAGCAGAACGGCGTCTACACCTACGAGTCCCACTTCGTGGCCCGGGCGTACCACGAGTTCAAGAAGCTCGAGAGCTCGTTGCGCAAGCAGTATCCGGGGCTCACAGCAGCACATGTGCCGCGGCTACCCCAGAAGTTCAAGAACGATGACGGAATGGACACAAGTGGCGAGAGCAAGAGCCAGCTTTACCGCGAGAAGCTTCGCCTAGCGCTACGCGGCCACTTGCGGACGTTGGCCCGGCACGCGGAGATAGCCCACAGCGAGGTGTTTGGCCAGTTCTTGGGCGACCAGAAGACATTATTCCGGGAGCTTTCGCCGGAGGACAAACAAGACCACCTCGAGCGGTCCGAGCACGAGCAGACGGTCCTCGAGACGCAGTACGAGTTCCAGCGGCAAACTACGCGTGTGGTTGGCCGGTTGGCGGCCGACTTCGACCAGTTCAAGCAGAAGCTAGTGGAGAACCCGGACTCGTTGAGCCAGATATTCCGCGACCTCAGCGAGAGCGAGTCCATAGACCAGCTTTCGCCGTTGCTACGTACTTTCCTCGACTGGTCGAAGCTAGAAGTGGCGGCTACATTGTACCAGGTTTTCTTGAGCCAGGACAACTCGAGCGAATGGCTTAACAAGTGCCAGAAGTTCCACCGGTTGTTCCCGTACAACTTAGTGTACGGCATTCTCAAAGTGACCAACCCGGTCAAGATTGTGTCGCGGGTGATTGACTTGCTCTTAGTGAACATCCCAACCTGGGGGTCCTCGAAAAACTTGTTATCGATGATTTTCGTGATGTTGCTTGACGAAGACTTGAGCGATTTTGCTCGAGAGTTGACCAAACTCGAACAGAGCAAAGTGCTTGCCGGCAACCGTCCTTTCGAGCAGTTCCTCGAGAAAATCAAGAACTACGTGGCGGCTGACGCCGACACGCTCAATCACATAAAACAACAAGCTCTCGAGCAAGACAGAGACTTGTTGCTCACCATATTCACCAGCGACCGGCTCGAACCGATAATAAAGCCTGACGATGTCCGTGTCGGCATCTTGCAGCTGTCATACGAGGCGTACCAGAAGATAGGCGAGAGGAAAGCGATGGGCGATAGTGAGTTGTACTTGACTCTCAAACAGTACTGGCAAGTGATGATCAGAAGAAGGGACAAGCAGTTGATGAAGCAGTTGTGGCAGGAGCCCGAGCTCACCCAGTTGATCAAAAAGTTCTTGACCATTTTCTACCAGCCGTTGATGACGATCTTCAAGAAGTGCGACGTGCACTTGGTGTTCCGAGACTTCGAGAAGTTCATGGACCAACTCATGGCCGAGTTGGGGCGACTCAACGACGGCGAGATATTCTTCATGAGTTCGATTGAGATCTTTGACCGGTTCAAGACGATTCTCGATCAGCACGAGGTGGTGATTTGGCGGTTTATTCACGACTTGTACGTGAAGGATGACCAGCGGTTGTTCATCAAGCTCATTGAGTGGATCGAGAAGTTCTTGAAATTGCTTCGTCTCAAGTTCGTTGACTCCGGTAAGGTGCAACTCAGATTGACAGCGATGACCAGCAGCGAGCCCGTTGACCAGGAAGTGTTCTGGCAACAGTTGAACAGCCGCATCGACAAGATCTTGTTGAGGCGCCAGCTCTTGAAGGAGTATTTGCACAAGCTGTCGGAGGAGCCAGAAGGTGACCAAGAGAAGATTGACCGCAAGTGGGACGACGTCAATAACGATGTGTTTGGCGATACCGATGGCCGCGAGTTTGGGGTCGATGCCTCGGAACTCGAGGAGTTCAACCTCATGCAGAAACACGACGACCAGCTTAAGAAAGCCGAGAAAGACGCTCCAGAGGACAAGCACAAGATCCTGCTCTACAAGAAGATTGCCGAGCTTGACAAGTCGCTACAAGAGGTTGGCACAAGCGAATTGGACAAGTTCTCGGGCCACTTTGGCGGACAGATCAAGACGCTCTTGGACCTGTTGCTGGTGGACTGATAGCAGGTGGAGAGGCCAGTTGCCAGTGGAGAGGCCAATGGCAGAGATAACGCTGGCGAGTGAGAGGCATTGGCTGCGAACTGACCAGGCCAGACCAGATGGTTTAGCACGCCGTTACGGCGGTTCCAGACAGTATTTTTTGAATGACGTAAGTAGGCCGCTCGACAATAAAATAATGAACGGGGAGCCCATTATAGTAAACATTGTGTCAAACAGCAACAAAATAAACTAGCATAAAATTCAGCGATGCCAGTTGCAACGAGACAAAGAGACGATGCAGAAAAATAAGGCTTTCGAGTACGGTAGATGAGCATGTCAAGTAGCTTTTGCCGCTGGCGCATGGCTGCCTGACTGAGGCCACAGTATAATTCAGAACGCCGCCCAAATGGGGTAGGTGTAATTCCGCAGTGCATCTGACGTTGAATCAGCGCGGACCTGCAGACTGCAGGCACCACACGAGCGACTTCCCGAATCGTCTAGTACAAGACAAGCCCCGGGTTGAGCATCTGCGCTTACCTGTTTGAGTGAAAACTGTGGGCGAGCTCGAGACGATTGGTGCTCTGCTGACAGTGCGCCTGTATGTTGCCAATTTCACCGCCTGGATCAATAGAGTCGTCGCCGATATGGGAACAAAGACCGGCAATAATGCTGGCCCAGGGCACAAGTCTCCCGCAGTCACCGGAATTTTTTTCAGATAGATGCACTTATTGAAATCCCAAAAGGCTGTGCGCGAAACCACATCAACCCATTTTCAACAACACCTGCCAGCTTTGCTTTCTTTGACAGCAGAAACCCCTGGCACCGGCGTTTGCTTAGTTTGATCCGTCCCTGAGTTCACCGTGTTCGACAAGACACTCTGGTTCCTGCACGCCCGTCCCCACCGGTGTTAAAATATATATCCGACGATCACTGGAAAAACTTGACAAGCCTTGTTTGGCACACTTGCTACCAGTTTTTCTTTGTTATTCTCAGTACACATAGCTTGCAGTGGCGGCATAAGTTCATTTGCGAGTGATACCAGACCCCAGTTACTATATCGCTGGTTGGCACCTCCGTTTGCTTGCTTTTAATTCACCTGTTTGTTTGGCTTTACAGTTGACATTTCCTTGATTCATGAATTTCACCCAGTGGCAGCTTCAAGTGAGGCGAGCCATCAAGAGCCGCGGCTCGACCCGCATGCTCAAGATCTTTGTGGTGATGTTTGCCCTCATGAACGTGCTCTACTTCACGTTTTTCCACTTGGGAGAGTACCAGGCGTTGAAAGACCTCACCAAAATCTACACCGACCCGTATCGGACGGACGCCCTGGGCCCCCAGCAGCCCAACGGCGCCGGCGGCGGCAGCCGGCACAGCGCCAAGCTCACCAAGTTCTTGGACCGCAAGTTCCAGCAGGTAGAAACCGACAGGAACCGGTTCTGGTTGGCCCACACGGGCCTCACCGAGACCACCGTCGAGTACCCGGCGAAAGACTTCGTTAAAGACGCTCCGGACGGCTGGGCCAACCGGAGGGAGCTTTTCTACGACCCCCGGTTCACGCTTGCCGTGTACTTGAGCGAAATCAAGGCCCGGCACGAGGCCCACGCCGGCGCCGGCGGACAGGCCGACGCCAACCAGGGCCCCGTGCCGCGGCTCCCGTTCCACTGGTCGGACTGGCTCGACTTGACGCTCTTGAACGAGGACTTGCGCCGGCCCATGGACCAGCGGCTCTCGTGTGACATCATCCGCCAGCACACCAACAACGACCCGGACCCGTCCTACTTCTGCACCGACAACCTGCAAGTGCCGGCCCAGCGGGTGGCCGAGATGGGCTTCAAGGACCGCGAGCAGTTGCCCGGCGCCGTCATCCACGGCCACTCCAGCCACGACGACCGCCCGTTCAACGACGTCCGGGTGATCGAGGCCAAGTCGTACTGTATGACGCATTTGCCCAAGCCCAACCGGGTCATCTTGCTCAACGGCAACGAGCAGGGCGGCACGTTCGAGTTCGACGTGGCCCATGACGACCCGCTGCGGCTCGTCACCTCCGACTTGGTGGAAAACTACATGGCCCGCCGTAGCATCAAGCACTCGGGCAACTTGAAGGTGGACCACCTCAAGGAGTACCAGGAGCTCGTGCAGGCGGTGAAGCCCCGCTACCTCACCGACGAGGAGGACTTGCAAGGCATGTACAAGATCTTGCGGAAACAGACTGACCCGAAGTCGTCACGAGAGTTGCCGCTTCCGGCCCGGTTGTTCGACTATCCTCGCTCCATGATCGAGCACCAGATCTACTTCTACGAGCAGAAGAACGACGTACCCATCGGCAAGCTCCCGGTCAACGAGAGACAGTACTACGAGGGCTTGAAGGAGTGCTCCAAGTACGACAGCACCAACGAGCCCACCTACTTCAAGATGGCCACCATCCGCATCGACGACGACAGAAACAGAGACAAGGAGTGGGGGTGGCACTACGACTGGCGCTTCTTCAACGGCGCCCTCAACTACGACCGCGTCGGCTGGACAGAGCCCGAGCTCATCGTCAGAACCAACATCATCTTGGACAGATTGCTCCGGAACTGGAACCGCTTCGCCGAAGAGAAGGGTATTGTCACCTGGATCATGCACGGGCCGCTCTTGTCGTGGTACTGGGACGGCCTCATGTTCCCGTTTGACGTGGACATCGACATCCAGATGCCCATGATCGAGTTGGCTCGCTTGGCGAAAGACTACAACCAGACTCTTGTGTTGGAAGACCCCACCGAGGGCTACGGCAAGTTCTTGATTGACGTGGGCACCTACATCCACAACAGAGACATTTCGAGGACCTCCAACCACATCGACGCCCGTTTTGTTGACGTTGACTCGGGCATTTACATCGACATCACCGCATTGGCCAAGTCTAAGGCAAACACCCCGGAAGAGTACAACGTCAACAAGTTGGTCAACATCAACAAGGGCTTCGAGGACGAGCAGGTCGAAATCTACAACGACAGACGGAAACACTTCTACACGTTGGACCAGCTCTCGCCTTTGAAGTACTCCATGATTGGTGGTGTGCCCGTGTACATTCCCCTGACCATCACCGACCGGTTGGTGTTTGAGTACCCTAAGGGCTTGTCCTCCTACGAGTTCCACGACTGGTACTACGTGGGCCGGTTGAATCTCTGGTTGCGGAAAGAGCTGGTTGCCAAGATCTTCCCCCGTCCACAAATCATCAATTCAGAAGGTAACATTGACATCCAGTTGTTGTTGAAGAAAATCGCCAACATGAACGACAACGAGGTGATTCGTCTCTTGGAAGACGACGACATCTTGGTCGAATACTACTTGACCAGACAGGTTACAGACTTGCACGAACAGGAGAAGCTGTTCTTGTTCGACTCAATGGGCAGAGACAACGAAGCATTGAAATCGGATCCGGTTTTGAAAGAAAAGTACAACGAGTTGACATCGACTTTCAAGATGACTAAACCTTTGAGAAAAGCGTTGTGGGACTATGAAAACTTGGAGAGGTTGAAACAGCATAATGAAAACGCATAATAGAGTATATAGGACGTTAATCGACTAATGAAAATATAATGTAAAACGAGTGAAGTTTGTGTCAGCAATTGCAGTACAAGTGTCGGCATGTAAATCCGCATATGGGAATGACCTGATGCAACTCACCTGAGTACTCCATGTACGCTGTGCTTACGATCGACACCGCAGTGAGTGGTATCTTGTAGTTGCCCTTTTGGCCAAAGTGCACCAAGCGAGTCAAGCAATTTTAGCCTCGCCATGGTAGACATTTCCCACTGGACCGGTGGATTGCTGCAACGCTGCAACCCGATTGGCAAGCCTGGGTAGAAAACGGTGGCCGGGATTACCTAAGCCGGCCGTTTCTTTTTCCTGACCGGTAATTAATGTTGCCATGTTTTTCGGTGCGCGCACACAGCTAATATGCTAATATGGCTAGGTTGATTTCACATCATTTCAAAAGACTAGCTTATTCTTGTTACTTATTTATTGCAAGTCCCCCTTCCACTCCTTTCCTTACAGTTAGTGCCACATTCTGCCTAACATGAGTAGCACTACAACGTCTTTGGACCCAGCCAGGCTGGCCCCCGACGGATCCGGACTCACGGGACTCAGAAATCGATTGGCCAGCAGGACCCGGTCATTTGACGGAGACGGAGTCTACAAGTCCACGGAGGAGATCTTGGTGGACAAGTTGGACCGGTTCTTGTCGTCGATTGAGTCGAAACTAGACAGCTTTGACCAGTACTTCAAGTTCAAAAACGAGCTTGTGGAAGAAGATTCTGATAAAGATAAGGACTCCCGAAGCCGGAGCAGCAGTTCCGCCAGCTTGACGTCGCTCCGGTCGTTTTCGGCCAACAACTTGAGCATGATGCACCAGCGGTTGAACCTCGTGAAGCAGTCGGTGCTCAAGAGCTCCTTGACTAATCTTGAGTATCTCTACAAGACGTTAGACGACCAGTACAACTACTTGTTTTCGAGCTCGCCGGGGCCCGGTCTTGGCCAGGAAGGCTCTGACGAGTCGATGTCCTCTTCGGCCTCAGAGAACAACCACCGGGAGATCTTGTCGAAGAAAATCATCACCACCATCCAGTACTACGACGAGAAGCTAAACCAGGTGGAGTCGCTAATCCGCAGCAAGACCGCTGAGTCTAAAATCGACTACGACAAGGACTCCAAGTTTAAGTACTTCAAGTACTACAACTTCAACCGGGCGTTGCGCAACTCGGAGAACAACTACTTGCACTACTACGAATTGCCGTTGAGCTGGAGAGAAAACAAGTACATCATACACGGGTACCGCTTCTCGTTGAAGCACCTGACCATGGTGAAGTCGGTGTTCCACTTCAACCACAACGAGTCAATGAACATCTGGACTCACCTCATTGGGTTCTTCGTGCTTGCTTACTTCACATTTTTCCACTACCCAACCACCCAGGCCTATCTGTTGAACACGGCCCGAGACAATGTGCCAATGTACATTTTCCTTGCTGCCGCCATGATTTGTTTGGCTTGCTCGGTCACCTGGCACACCTACTCCTGTTTTGCCAAATTGCCCGTGAGAGCAAGATGCGCCTGTGTCGACTACACTGGCATCACGGTGCTTATATCGGCGTCGGTGGTTGCGTCCGAGTACTGCTTGCTTTATGATTACCCTAAGCTTTTAAAGACTTTCATCCCCTTCTCGATCTTCTGTGGGCTTGCTGGGCTCTTCTTCAACTGGTCGCCGTATTTCGACCGGCCCGAATGCCGGTCGTTGAGAATCGGGTTTTTCATGGGGCTTGCCTTCATGGGTGTGACCACGCTCTTCTGCGTGTCCCTTTACGAAGGGTTGATGGCGGGCGTCTGGATCACTTCGTCCATGGTGTGCAAGTCGTTCGTCTGGTACTGGATTGGGGTTGTGTTCTACGGAGGCCTCATCCCCGAGAGATGGAGATACGACGTGATTATAAACGAGGATGAGAAGTGCTCCCATTCCCACACTTCCGGCGATGTCTTGTCTGGGGACGTTGAGAACAGCGGCCGTGAAGAAATCGCCGATATCGAAGACGAAATCGAGGAGACTGAGAAGTCTTGCTCAGAGAGCTCGATCGGAGAGTTGTTCAGAACTGAGTCCGAACAAGAAGACTTGGAGCAGGACGAAGAAACGCCTCTTAGCGAGGAGGCAGATCACGAAAACAAGTACAAGGACATCCTTGATAAACACTTCCCTTTGCATCCAACACATACGCCTTACTCCAACGACTTCCTTTCCTTGTGGTGGGTGGACTACGCATTCTCGAGTCACAACTTCTGGCACATCTTTGTGTTATTGGGCGTGGTTGGTCATTACTTCACTTTGTTGGAGTTGTACCAGCGGGTGACTCATTGATGCACTTACATTTATAAAGAATATATGCATTTCACTGGTGGACATGACTCGTAGCAGCAGTATCGAGCGGCACTCGGACGACATCTGAGCGACGCTGTGACATTGGCACGGATAAGGATCTGCTTAGGGGCCCTAGTGGTCACTGCATGTACACGAAGACCGCCAAGTTTGCTCGCAGAAATAGCCTGGCTAGCTCAATGGCTAGAGCGTTTGACTTTTAAGTTACTTAAAAGGGGTATCAAAAGGTTGCGGGTTCGACCCCCGCGTCGGGCTTTCTTTTTTTATTAGTTGCATTGTATCCTCATTAGTAATATTGAACGCATCTACGAAATACTGCAAAGAAAGCAAAAACTCTATTTGACGATTGTTGACATGCGGTGGAAGCAGTCGGCGGGGTACATGGGGTAGTTCCGCCCTTAGATTGCTCGGAGCAGACAGCTCCATTAGGTATGGCTAGTTACCCCGACTTCTGCAGCCGGCAAAGACAAGCGAGCGATAAGGATCTCGATGAATTGTTGGTCTCGAGTCTCCGCTTGCGCGACGCTGGCGGCCGCCGTGGAAGTCTTATTACAGAAGCTTATAGTTTGTTCAGTACGGTAGATCCAAAATACTGTTGACCCCCGCGTACAACCTCCAGTTACAGTAGTCACTGAAGCTGCTAGTAACGCATGCACCTGCTGGGGGTGTACAGCTACGTCCGCCTGAACATGCTCAGAAAATATTACTCGGGACGCAGGCGCGGCTTGGTGTTGCAAATTATTACCAGCCAGCCTTCCCCGGCTGGCGCCGGGGTCCGTTTACTCCGTTTCCGGGGTCGAGGGGTGATTGACGGGCCGGTGATGAGCCCCCCGGTCGAGCATCGAATCTCACGGCAGAGCCGCTTAAAAAAATGCGACACCAGAGCACCCGCACCCATTACCTCGCCACACAATTGGGGAGAATCAAGATCTACTAAGCGATGGCTTAAACAGAGTATTCCCATCAGGGACATTAGACTGCGACAACGCTGCAGCGGTAGGCTCGCAATCTTGCTACATGGCCCCTCGGGGTCTACATGAGCTCAGGAGGTCAGTGTCCTGCATGTGCGAGGGGCGACGATCTTTGTGACTTAATGGCGGCGCACAACTGCCTACTCGGGAAGCCTCAAGAAACACTCTGTCACGACATTTGGCACAACCACGTCTTCCATGCATGGGCCCGAACTCGCCCACCAAATAGTCTAATGACCCGCAAAGATGCTTGCGTGCTGTGCCGCAGCACCCGCATTTCAAACTCCGCTCAAAGACGGAGAAACAAAACTTTAATTGTGGTGCTGCCACATAACTGCGGGAACTTCCTGCTATGTTCCGAAGTTGACCCCACCGGGTCCGGTATAACTGCCGGCGGACGGTTTTCATTCGCGTCAAACAAACAAAAAAAAAAAAAGGTCAGAAAAAAAAAAAAATCGAAGCTGTATTTATTGCGAAAAAACAACCAACAAGACGGTCACCCTGAGTCATAAATTGGGGCCTATATCTAGACATGCTCATCATCATTCGACGAGTTTGGTATCATAAACCATGATACTTTAACAGGACCTCAACGAACCCCAAAACCCCTACCCGAATCGCAACATTTGAAAAAGTAGGTGGCAGGAACTGACGCATTTTTATATCATTTTGGTGACTCATTAATTTGGCACACTTGGAGCAGCGGCAAATGCAGGGCAAGCTTATTTGAGCTATCCGAGTGGCGCCAATGACAAGAATAACTCAACAAGACGCGAACCCCACAATATTAATATAAAGTTACGAGAACGAGGCATTGGCCTTTGCGCCACTAGCTAGTTTGTCGCTGATAAGATTGATTAACCCCAGGTGTGATAGCGTGACGGAACACGGCTCAAAACATTGTACATTTAGGGAATAATAGACGTGACCCGAAGCCATAGATGTGTTTCAAGTTACATCTGATTATTATTATTTTTTTTTCGAAGAAGCGATCCTGGGGATACCTATGTTGGTTATGAAACTCGGTGTTTCGACCAGTGACTTACAAGGACCTGGCTGAATAGGTCACAAAACACCTGCTCGTAGTTTAACGAGGCCTAGGACTTCGGCAAGTGGCTAAATATATCTTTTTGCAATGTTGCAACCCGGTTTTTCACCGCCAGACTGTGTCGCTGGCAAAATTAAACCGAGGATTTGCTCGGCACGTCAATTTCCAGCACCATTACCAGCTGGCGACCCACTTTTAACCCCACTAATAAATGGAACGACAGTTTTGAACCCGCGATACATGCCGAGATGCGCGGACCCGCACCAGACCCCATGCACGCTTATATAAGCGTATCCTCAATCGACATAGCCGGAACGGCGATAGGTTGGGTAGGAAGAATGTACCAGTGAAGCACAACAATTCGGAAAGACCTGACAAGAATTATATTTTCTCAGCTATATTATTGCTAGAACGGCGACTTTGTCGACTAGTTATTTTAAAAAATTTGCCGTTGATCGCCGCTTGGGAAGAAGGAAAAAATATCGGTATTAATTCTAGAAATGGCCTACTAGTTGAATTATGTTTAGACAGTCGAGAAAAATATCTGCATCATGACATATTACTAACCCATCAATGTCAAAGTTTTCCTGGAAATAGAACTGGGGGTAAATTGAGATTAGTGGGTTGATAAAATTAAGTTAAATTCGGATTTCGTAAACATCAGTTACAAATAAGCCTAGATATGTGGTTTTACTAAGGCACATATGAGCACCGACTGGTTTTTTATCGGGGTAAGCTTGTGGGGACAAGAATTTAAGAGAGCAAGGTTCGTATGCATCTATGATGAAAGTACCAGTAATCTGCAGGCCAGCTTCAGCCGAGCGTTCCCCCAGAACGAACACCCCCAATTTGAGGGGCTAGGGCCGCATAACCAACACAGCAGCTTGCATATACAAAGTTTATTCCGCCGCATTGCTTTTTTTTGTTGTCTTTTTTATGTAGATTTTATTCCAAGAAGGGCTGTTCGTACGTGGTTCCGAGTGCCACAAATGAGTAAATGATGACACAAAACTCATTATAGTTAGCATGTATCGACATTTTTAGTCGTTAACATTTGGTGCAGTATGCCAGTCAATTAATTATCTGCAAAACACATTTTCTTAGATTTAGAATATGAAACCCCAGCTCGAAAGGGCAAAAATATCTTTGTCCCGAAACTGGAGCAGATCTTATAAATACAACCGATTTCCGCCATTTCTTGCAATTATTGTTGGTTGTTTTACTCTTTTGTTTAGTTCCGTATAATCTAATTATTACGCTGAATAATGCTTTTCGCTTCGAAAACAAATACTGCCGGGTTAAGAGGCAGAAAACTTAGATGGACCATCACAGCTTTCGCTACCGTTGGTTTCTCGCTTTTCGGTTATGATCAGGGTCTTATGTCTGGTATCATTACCGGGGAGAAGTTCAACTTGGAATTCCCTCCAACCAGTGCAAAACTCACTGACGCTTATGATGCTAAAATCAATCAGGGTGCTGTTACCTCCTGTTACGAGTTGGGTTGTTTCTTTGGTGCTATCTTCGCCTTGCTCAGAGGTGACCACTTCGGTAGAAGACCTTTGGTGTTGGCTGGCTCCCTTATCATCATCCTTGGTACTGTGATCTCGGTCGCTGCATTCGGTCCTCACTGGGGTTTGGGTCAATTCGTCATTGGTAGAGTCATCACCGGTGTTGGTAACGGTTTGAACACCGCCACCATCCCAGTGTGGCAATCTGAAATGTCCAAGGCCGAAAACAGAGGTAGATTGGTCAACTTGGAAGGTTCCGTCATCGCTGTCGGTACCCTTATTGCTTACTGGTTGGATTTCGGGTTGTCTTACGTCGACTCTTCCGTGCAATGGAGATTCCCAGTTGCTTTCCAAATTGTGTTTGCCGGTATCTTGTTCGCTGGTATGCTCAACTTGCCAGAATCCCCAAGATGGTTGATTGCCCACAACATGAAAGAAGAAGCCTACGGCATTTTGGGTGCCTTGGACGACTTGGACTCCCACGATGACTTTGTCATTGCCGAGGCCTCTGTGATCCAGGACGCCGTCAACAGATTCTCCAGAGCCCAAGTTGGTGTCAAGGAGTTGCTTTCTGGCGGTAAGACTCAGCACTTCCAAAGAATGCTTGTTGGTGCCTCTGGTCAGTTCTTCCAGCAATTCACTGGTTGTAACGCTGCCATCTACTACTCCACTGTGTTGTTCGAAGAAACCATCGGTTTGAAGGGTAAGACTCCCTTGGTGTTGGGTGGTGTCTTTGCCACCATCTACGCCATCGCCACCATCCCATCGTTCTTCTTGGTCGACACTGTTGGTAGAAGAAAGTTGTTCTTGATTGGTGCTCTCGGCCAAGGTATCTCGTTCTTCATCTCGTTCGCCTGTTTGGTCCACAAGACTGAGCAGACCGCCAAGGGTGCTGCCGTCGGTATCTTCTTGTTCATCACCTTCTTCGCCTTCACCATCTTGCCATTGCCATGGATCTACCCACCCGAAATCAACCCATTGAGAACCAGAACCATCGCTTCTGCCATCTCCACCTGTACCAACTGGATCACCAACTTCGCCGTCGTCATGTTCACTCCTCTTTTCATGGAACAGGCCGACTGGGGTTGTTACCTTTTCTTCTCCGTGATGAACTTCCTCTTCGTGCCAATCATTTTCTTCTTTTACCCAGAAACCGCTGGCCGTGCTTTGGAAGAAATCGATATCATCTACGCCAAGGCCTTCACTGAGGGCCGCCAAGCCTGGAGAGTGGCTGCCACCATGCCCAAGTTGTCCTTGCAAGAAATCGAAGACCAGGGTAACGAATTGGGTCTTTTCGACGAAGACTTCGACAAGGAAAACGTCGACACCAAGGAAAACGCCTCGTCTGCTTCTTCCAACAAGGACGTTGATGGCTCCGAAACCCCAAGCGAAAAGCAAGAAGGCCCCTTGGTTCAAAAACAAACGCAAGACGTTTAATGTGATGGCACGCCATCTTAGCTAATTCGGGTGTCCTTTTAGTTATTTATACCCCTAGATAATCATGTTCAGTTATCTGCGGCCCCTTGGTTTTTGGTTATGTTCTCGAAGACCTGTTTAATATAATTATTCTTTCCAAATCCTGTAGTTTGGCTGCTAAAGCCAGGGCTCCCCTCAAGGCTCAGGCACTGGTCAAGTAGCATTGCTGAAGGATCTTGCTGGGGCTCAAATCAAAACTCTAATTTGGCGTTCCTGAAACTGCGCGCTTCTGGACTCAAAGCCCGCCAGGCCATGTGCCGACAGGCCATCAGAGCTTTTTAGCAAATACAGCAACCGCTCTAACTCTTGGCGATACTCCACTAGCCACACGGGAGCACCGGCTACAACGTTAATAGTGTGCTTGGCCGGCCTCCGTACACCCAGTGTCGGCGTCCTGCCTAGTGGGCCGTGGTGTACGGGTGTTCGGTGTATCAAGCCAATATGCGCTTCAGACATAAAGCGAATCAAGCCGACCAACTTCAGCAAATACAAACCAGCATGTCAGAGGACCGCCGTTCGATCCCCGGGACCAGCGACGAGCAGCGCAACAGCTACAACGACACGCGGGAGCTCAAGCAATGGCTCTCGCGGTCCAACTGCCAGCACTACATGTCCAAATTTGTCGATAATGGGATCACCTACGACTTGCTTCCCGAGCTAGATACGCCGGCGCTCAAAGAGATTGGCGTGAGCAAGCTCGGCGACAGGCTCAGGTTGGAGCTCGCCATCCTGTCTTTGAAGAACGAAAAGCTCGCCGGCAGCGTCAGCGTCGACGACCTCTACAAGGCGCTCAATCTCCACATGCTGTCGACCTCGCCAAGCGGCACCGGGGTGGCCAAAAACGACATGTTGAGCCCGGGAGAGCAGGAGTTGAACCTGTACTTCGCCGGCAAGGGCAAGGACACCAACAAGACCATCACGTTCATATTGCCCGACGGATCGATCAAGCGAGTAAACGTGACCGGCTGTTTCAACGCCCAGTCAATCAAGCGAAAAGTGCTCAAGAAGTTGGGGATCAGGCAGCAGGAGACCAGCTACCAGACGTTCATACACGCTAAAGACCACCAGAACAGCGCCTACCGCATCAACGCGTTGTACGACGTGGAGTTGGTGACCATCTGTTTCTCCCCTGACAGATTGGAGAAGCACCGCATCATCCTCTGTCCTCCAGGAGAGACGCCCTCCGAGGCAGCCATCGAAACCTCGAGGAAAGTCGCTGCCAAGTACGACAAGTTTGGCACTCCTAAGCCGAAGAACGTCAGCTTGAGCCAGTACCATATCCCCGGGCCCCGCACAAAAGCCATGCGGAACTTCTTCGGCCAGCGGCCCCCAAGCGAGCTTATTTCGTCCAATCTTGCTGAGTACTTCCCGGACGCGAGACAGAAGGAATTGGAGCAGACAGTGAGGAACTCGGTCCGCTACAGTGTGCGTCTTTCCCGTCGATTCAATCTCGGTTTGGGCTCGAGCAACCCTTCCGTCAACAGACAGTCCTTTGCCAGTGCCATGTCGAGGCAGTCGGTGGTCCGCACACCTTCCATATCTTCGGGAGAACCGGCGCAGAGGCGCCACCCAAGCAGGACCATTGGTGATGTCATGATGAACAACATAAATGCAATAGACGAAGCGGTCGGCTCCACGGAACAGCTGCTCCTGAAGCCTCCTTCTATTATTTCTGGCATCACCGACGACAAGTCGGTAACCTCAAACTCGCTGGGCAAGGCCAGACAGAGGTTCTCAATCGCTACCAGTCTTGCTGACCAGCACAACGTGAACCGCTACTCGAAAATTGAATTGTTCAGTATAGACTCCGACGATGAGGAAGACGAGGAAGATCTCATTAGCGAGTACAATAACTTCGATGACGCGGAGTCTGCCCAGGAAATTGCAGCGCCGGCTGGCAGCCAAAAGAAGTGGTTACAGGGTGCTCGTATTGGTGCCGGAAGTTTTGGGATCGTCTACCTTGGTATGGACCCATTCACTGGCGAATTGATGGCGGTCAAGCAGGTTTCGTTGCCCAATAAAGACAGCGTCAATGTTGAGCTGCAGCAATCAATGATCGAGGCCTTGGAACGGGAGATGACGCTTTTGAAAGAGTTGAACCATGAGAACATTGTCAGGTACCTTGGTTCATCGACCGACGAGCAGTTCCTCAACATCTTCCTCGAGTATGTGCCAGGTGGCTCGGTTCAACTGATGTTGTCGTCCTACGGGCCTTTCGAAGAGCCGTTGATCAGGAACTTTGTGAGACAGGTTCTCATTGGATTGAGCTATTTGCATGGAGAGGACATTATTCATAGGGACATCAAGGGAGCCAATATTCTTATAGACATCAAGGGAACTGTCAAGATTAGTGATTTTGGTATTTCCAAGAAAGTGGGCAACTCCAACGTCGACTTAGACGAAGAAGGACAAAAAGATGGTAAAAGAACTGGGAGACGTGCTTCGTTGCAAGGATCGGTGTACTGGATGGCACCAGAAGTCGTGAAGCAAACCGCGTACACCAAGAAGGCCGACATCTGGTCCGTTGGGTGCTTGATTGTGGAAATGTTCACAGGGAAGCATCCGTTCCCCAACTTCTCACAGATGCAAGCCATTTTCAAGATTGGTACTCATATCACTCCCCAGATACCCGAATGGTGTACCTTAGAGGCCAAAGACTTCTTGGAGAAAACGTTCGAGCTTGAGTACGACAACCGTCCCAGTGCAGTGGACTTGTTGAACGAGCCGTTTTTGAATCCCTTGATCATGTCCAAACAATAGATAAGTAGTAATTGCTACGCTCATGTTAAAGCCATTGTTTCTCTGCCGTAGAGTAGCTATTCCCGACAAAAGTGACTACCTCTACTGTGATGTAAGCTCAAGCAGTCGGCAGTTTCGCTGCCATCTGAGCGACTCAGATGGAGGGTTTTCGACAGTCTTTCAAATTTTTGCAACAGTCGAGACTTCCATAGCCGCGAGAAGTACTCGTTGTAGCCCGACGTTATAATAGCCGCTCTTCAAGAGAGAAGGCCACATAAAACTGGAACAGTACCGTCTTTCATCTGCTGGCGTATCTACTAGGGCTACTGCTGCGGCTGCCAATCACAAACGGATTCGGCCATATCCCGCGGAAAACACGATTTCCCGTCCGATCAATCATAGTTAAGCCGCTGAGAGCGAAACCGAGTAGTCAAGTGGGAGACCATTGGCGAAACTTTCGTGCTGAATTCTTTTTTTGCTTCCCACTCCGTTAAGCCTCCTTCTGTCAGGACGCAAAGCTGCTCTTTCCGACTATGTCATTCAGCTGACCCGAGCATTCTCCGTTCGTATTGTCTCGCGTGCCCCGCATAATTGTGTGACACCCTCAGCCAGCCAAGCAAGATCAACACCGAGAGTCATTCAAACACAATGACGTTTCCAGCCGCTCCACGCCTTCCCCACCGTTAGCTCAGGAACCCCCGTTGTTACTGGTTTGCACCTTTCTCCGCTTCAACACCCGTGGGCATCGTGGTGTATGGGTGTTTCCCCAGGTCATCGAAATTGCCAAGGGGATTCGAGGCCCATGAGACAAAAAAAAAAGGTGAGTCGATTGAAAATCAACACTACGTTACACCCATTTGCCCCCGATTTGCCCAATTGCTGGCACTGTGCACAAAAAGACCGTATTGACCCGCCACAAAGCACCACGGCAGATGGCCTGACCAGACTCTTCTCAAATTTTCGTCGACAATCATGGATATTCCGTTGAAGTCGAAGCCAAAGGTGTCGACAGTGAACCTATTGGACGACACCAAGTTCAAAATAGCCTCGTTTGAGTCGGACGAAGACAATGCCAGAGACAGGATCCTCGACGCAAACCACCAGTTCCCGGCCCAGGAGCCGTACCGCTCGCGGGACAGCCTGCCCTCGAAAAACTACAAATTGACCCGGACGTACTCGGAGACCGAAGCAAACAACTTCGACAATGAGACCGGCCACAGACTCTACGACGACGGGCGCATACGGCCCAAGGTGAACACCTTCGACGCAGGCGGCGGCCCGCCCAGGGTGTACTCTCGGTCCCACAACGAGTACGTGGACGACAGCGAGGGCTACTTGAAAGGGTTGGAGGACGAGTACATACCCGGATTGGATTTCGGCGATGTTCTTTACCGGTGGAACAACTCGTCGGACCACAGCCTTGCGCGACCAGACAAGTCAAACAGCACGTCCACCAGCGGCACCAACACTCCGCAGAGCAGGGACGCCTCGTACTTGGACTTGAACAAATTGCATTCCCAGGTGGCTCCCCAGCCCATCAAATTGAGAAGCCAGCTACTGACAAGCAAGAACAAGTACTCGCTTTCAAAACTCAATGACATCTTGAAGTTGAGAAACCCCCCGAACGAGAACAAGCCAACAAGCGCAGTTGACACAGGCAAACACAAGAGACAAAAGTCATCGGGAGCCGTCGACGGAGAAAGCGTGAACTACGAGGCGATTCTCAACAACTTGCCAACTAATTTCAACGACCTTCCGTACTCCCAGAGAAAGAAAATCGTGCAGTCGTACTCGGACTCCATCGACTACTCTCAGTTCTCGTTGTTTGCCAAAAACTACTTGTCCGACAGAAACAGCTCCGGAGACTCCAGAACGCCCAGGAATGGGTCCTCGGGCAGCGGGTACGGCAACTTCTCCAGAAGATCCCGTGCTGGCAGCGCAAACACCATAGCTGGAAGGCTTTTGGCAATGTCGTCATCGGTGGATCTCAAAAAGTTGCATGAGTTGAAACCAAATGTCAATATTGACGAGAAAGGAGCCATCGTGTTGGGCTATGAGCTCGGCAAGATCATTGGTTTTGGTGCCTGGGGTACCATAAGAGAATGCTATGGAGAAAACGGAGTGGTGCGTGCAATAAAGATTGTCAAGTCCAATAAGAACTTCGAGCCATCGTCACCTTCAAAAGCCAGCAGCTGGACAAATGTGTCTTCAGCAAGCAAGAGACAGCAGAAGAACTCAGTTGATGTGCTACAGGTTTTCAAGAAAGAGATACAGATATGGAAAAGGCTCCATCATGATAACATATTGCCGCTTCTTGAACATCTAGAAACAGAAAACGCCATTTTCTGCATAATGGACAGGATCTCTGGTGGAACGTTATTTGAGGTGGTGTCCAAGTGGGGCATCTTCAACGCCGGGGCATTGAACACTCTGGAACCAATAACCTTCGTGATCGATGAACAGAA
The DNA here is from genome assembly GCA_001599095.1 of Hyphopichia homilentoma. Lineage (NCBI taxonomy): Eukaryota > Fungi > Ascomycota > Pichiomycetes > Serinales > Debaryomycetaceae > Hyphopichia > Hyphopichia homilentoma. The sequence continues at coordinate 1,095,583 of BCGB01000002.1, read as the reverse complement.
ACAAAGGTTGCGGAAGACCATTGAATTCGTGACTCAGATAGTCGATGCATTGATATATATGCATGAGGAAATGGGAGTTGTTCACGGAGACCTCAAACTAGAAAATGTCCTAGTTGATGACCTGGAGAAAGACAAGATACGTATGGTGTTGTGTGACTTTGGCATGTCTCGGGTCTTTTCCAACCGGCTCAGCAGGAAGTCCTCATACATAACGAACGAGCATGACAGTGCTATGGCCAGAAGCAAGTCGTCAACAGCTGATTTGAGAAAGCCATATCAGGGAGGCGACTCACCAAGCACCAGATTCCTTTTCACTGACGATTCCAAGATTGGAATTTCAAACTATTTCAGGTCTCATGGCCCGTCTTTGCAGTCGGTTGATCTTACCCCAATACAGTCCAAAAGCTCCACCATCAATTTCCAGAGCTACACCAAAGAAGGGACTCTTGCCAGTGACGGGGTTGATTCCAATTTACCCCATTCTCACATTGGTTCTTTACCCTATGCGTCACCAGAATTGCTTCTTCCGTCGCCTCCACCTTTGGGCCCATCAGCCGATATATGGGCTCTAGGTGTGCTTATGTACACTATGGTGGTCGGCCGGTTGCCGTTCCAGCACCCATACGAGCCACGCTTGAGGGCCATGATCAGTGCTGGCCAATACAATAAGGAGGGCTTGAGAAAAGCCTGCTTGATAGAATGGATTCTCGAAGACGCTGACCTGGAAGCCGCCAACTCCGAAAATAACAACGTCAGTTTCTCGTCTACCGAGGACAACACGGCGCGAGAGCAGCTGATTGCTCAATTGTACCATACGTGGAAGGGATACAACCAAAAAGAGTTTGAGTGGGTGCATGAGCTCATTCTGGGCTGTCTTGAAGTCAACATCACCAAGAGATACGACCTTGACATGATCCACAAGAAGCTAGTTCAAAACCCGATTTGATCAACCATCATAGCATATAAGCAGTTACGATATACGAATGCATACTAATGATTATGAGAGCCTGTCGGTTATACGACCAACAAAGCTGGACATATCGGCACGAGTACAATACAAATTGGTTGGGTGCTTACTAAAATAGCTTAAAAAATAGAACCAGTCTGAGATGTAATGGAAAAAGAAAAGACAAAAAAAGAAAACCTAAAACAAGAAAAAGGAAGGAAAAAGGAAAGGAAACTAAGACAACGCAAAAGTCGAAGAAAACGTAAAACAGATTAAATGAAACAAACAGGCCCCGAGCCAAAATGTTCAACATTTACCTAACAGGTAAAATTGTAAATTTGTCTCCAGGGTTTGGCGTCGTCTGCGATTCTGGAACGACCCAGTGCCACCACCACCCAAGATGAGCCAATCCCAAATCTACCCACCGCGTCGCTCCGGAGAAATTTATGGTAAGTTACCCCGCCAGTCGGTCCAGCCGGAGCTGGAGTTAACCCCACCAGTCCTGTCGAGGGACGGACTACAGAAACCTTAGATTAACTGCCGAAGCGCCATATGTTAGGACGGCAAATTTTGTACGCACCAGCCACGGACCAGGGTAACAAAACAATATTCTAAATTGGATCGCACTGAGTCGGCTTATTGGAACATAGTGGCCCGTGTTTGAAACAATAATTACACCACATTATATGTTGCCATTTCAGTTTCCCTTTACCAACCACTGCAATGAACCGTATCGTATTGGGCATAATCATGCTATTTTGACCAAAAAGTAGCCTCCCAATTGTTCGGGTTCGAGGGTATAATGCCGGAAAAACTTTTATGACACAAAATTACCGGCCGGCATAAATTGACACATGACGTATATTCTCGGCACGTCAAGCGGATAAATTAGGGTCGTAACCATGGTGAGACCGCCGGTGAGCACCAAAATGGCGGGCCAGCCCACAGGTTCAAACCCAGATCTTTACGGTCTGCAAGATTCTGTTCCCCAGATTACTCATTCACTGACCAGTATATATCGGCACAAATAGCAATTTTATGGCCATGAGCAAGCGCAAAAATTTTTTGTGTTTTGTCCATGCGTTTCCTGCACAAAGCCGGGAAAGCATTTGTTCAATTTGCCGATGGTGCAACTGCTAAAAACTAGAAGTGGCAAAGAAAAGCTGGCGTTACTAGATGGGAACATGAGCAGCAATGTTACATCATTTAAAGCTGGCGCTGGTAGGACCGAGAAAATAATGTTGGTGTGGCCATTTCTTTTGCCGGACCACATATAGGAAAGTAGCGGGATTATCTGCAAACTAAACCATCGTTTATAGGACTTAACGTCTCATTACATCATAGCGGGATTCCTGTATATCGCCGTTTCTTGTTTACAATTGTGAACCATGGCCCTGGCAGGATATTTAAGTAGTGGGAAATTCCCTCCGGAGAAATTTGTCAATACTTTGACGCTATTATCATGACTTTCATCGTTAATAGAACTTCTACATTTGGGCTCAGAGGTAGGAAACTCAGAGCTGCAGTTACCTTCACTGCCGTCATGGGTTTCTCCCTTTTCGGTTATGACCAGGGTCTTATGTCCGGTATCATCACCGGTAAAGAATTTAACCGTGAATTCAAAGCCACTTGGGCCGACCATGTCGGTGACTACAACGCCAAAGTGAACCAGGGTGCCGTCACCGCCTGTTACGAAATTGGCTGTTTCTTCGGTGCCTTGTTTGCATTGTTCAGAGGTGACTTCACCGGTAGAAAACCCTTGGTGTTGGCTGGTTCCCTTATCATTATCCTCGGTACCGTGATTTCGGTCGCTGCATTCGGTCCTCACTGGGGTACCGGCCAGTTCGTGGTTGGCAGAGTCATCACCGGTGTTGGTAACGGGATGAACACCGCCACCATCCCCGTGTGGCAATCTGAAATGTCCCGTGCCGAAAACAGAGGTAGATTGGTGTGTTTGGAAGGTTCCGTCATTGCCGTTGGTACCTTCATTGCCTACTGGATTGACTTTGGTTTGTCTTACGTCAACTCTTCTGTGCAATGGAGATTCCCAGTTGCTTTCCAGATTGTTTTCGCTGCTATTGTGTTTGCCGGGATGTATGTGTTGCCAGAGTCGCCAAGATGGTTGGTTGCACACGACAGAAAGCCAGAAGCTTTGGAAGTTATCGCCGCCACTAACGACGCCGACATCGAATCCGACGAAGTGTTTGCTGAAGCCACCGTGATTCAAGACACCGTCAACAGATTCAACCGTGCTCAAACTGGTTTCAAGGACCTTTTAACCGGAGGCAAGAGTCAGCACTTCCAAAGAATGCTTGTTGGTTCTTCCGGCCAATTCTTCCAGCAGTTCACTGGTTGTAACGCTGCCATCTACTACTCCACTGTGTTGTTCGAAAGTACCATTGGCTTGACCGGTAAGTTGCCATTGGTGTTGGGAGGTGTCTTTGCCACCATCTACGCCATTGCCACCATTCCTGCTTTCTTCATGGTTGACAGTATCGGTAGAAGGACCCTTTTCTTGGTCGGTGCCATTGGCCAGGGTTGCTCGTTCCTCATCTCGTTTGCCTGTTTGGTCCACAAGACCACCCAGAACGCTAAGGGTGCCGCTGTCGGTATCTTCTTGTTCATTGTCTTCTTTGCCTTCACCATCTTGCCATTGCCATGGATCTACCCACCCGAAATCAACCCATTGAGAACCAGAACCGCTGCCTCCGCCATCTCCACCTGTACTAACTGGATCACCAACTTCGCCGTGGTGATGTTCACTCCTATCTTTATGGGCCAGGCCGACTGGGGCTGTTACCTTTTCTTTGCCGTGATGAACTTCCTCTTCGTGCCCGTCATCTTCTTCTTCTACCCAGAAACCGCTGGCCGTACTTTGGAAGAAATCGACATCATCTACGCCAAATCCTACACCGAAGGCCGTCAAGCCTGGAGAGTGGCTGCCACCTTGCCTAAGTTGTCCTTGCAAGAGATCGAAGACCAGGGTAACGACTTGGGTCTCTACGAAAACGACTTCGAAAAGGAACAGTTCGAAAACAGAGACAACATCTCCTCCACTTCGTCTTCCGGCAAGGAAGGCGCCGAAGGCGCCGAGTCTCCGGCCAACGAAACCGGCGGCCCCTTGGAAAAGCCGGCCGAAAACAACAATACCCAAGAAGTATAATTAGACTAATATTTAACTCAACACGCTCTGTATATGAATAGTTTTTCCCCTTGTAGAATCACTTTCGTGTGACTGGTGGAACTATGACGTTATTGCAAAACGCAAGCTGCAGCACGGAACGCTAATTAGGTTTCGGTCGGCCCGACATGTGATTTTACCCGAGACAGCTCCCTGGCGATCACACTCACGTGACGCCATGACCAGCCCTCATCTAGGCTGGCAAGACTGATCGACGAAGCACTGGGGCTGAGCCAACAGGGTGTTGGTGGTGTACAGCCGTATTGGGCGGCCTCTTCGAAGCCGCAGAGCCAGCCGTTTGGCAGCCAAAGGCAGTGGACGTACGTGCATCCGTGGAATGGCTTTCTACCATCAGACTGGCTTCCTGGCTCGTTCCGGCAGCCGCTAGTGGCCTACATCGGTCTCGATGAGCTCGCGTCTCACACGCGTGCATTCAGCGTGCTAGAGCTATACATCATCCAAGAGAGGGCTTCTCTGGCTCGTCGGCAGCTCAGGCCGCGTCTGAGGCTACCTCGATGACGACCTTGCCGCTGGCCTGGTTCGACTGGATCCTGGCTACTGCAGAGCCAAAGTCCTGCAACTTGTAGACGCTGTCGATGGCGACGGCCACCTTGTGCTGCTCGACGAGCTCCTTGCCGGCCTCGATCCACGGGCGGCCGTCGAGCCACTTGGCGCCGGGCGTGACAAACGAGTACCTGTAGTTGAGCCCCCAGCCCGTCAAGCCCGCGAGCAAGCGGGACACCACGCCCACGTTCAGCCAGAGGATCGGGAGCACCAGCGGCGTCTTGAAGCTGTACTTGATGTCGCCCACGAACGTGACGTACTTGCTGGAGCCACGCGGGTCCTTCAACACGTCGCCAATGTGGCCAAACAAGTCGCTGTTGCCGCAGGCGTCCACCACCAAGTCGAACTTGCCCGACGCCTTCACCGACTCCAACACCGGGTTCAACACCAGCAGGTGGGCCCGGTAGTCGATGCAGCTGTCGCTGCCCAACCGGCGGAGCGTGTCGTCGGACCGGGGCGAGTTGGTGGTGACGATCTCGCGGGCGCCGTACACGTTCTTGGCTAGCGACACAACGTGTCGCCCCACCGAGGTGCCGGCGCCGAGCACCAACACCTTGGGCGCCGGGGGCACCGGCAGGGCCTTGCGGAACACGTCGAGCGCCGTGCCGAGCACCAACGGCCAGGCGGCCGCCTCGGCCATCGACAACTGCGGCGGCTTCTTGGTGATGGTCTGGAGCATGTTGCAGGTCACGTCGAGGAGCAAGTACTCGCCGACGGTGCCCTGGCCGTGCAACACGTCGTAGGCCAACCCGCACACCTGGTCGCCCGGCTTCAAGCCGGTGGCGGCGGCGGCCCGGGCGCCAATGTCGACCACCTCGCCCGAGTAGTCCAAGCCCAAGCCCCTGTTGCCGAACACGAGGCTGACGGGCCGCAACGCGTTGTGGTAGAGCACCATGTCGACCGGATTGAGGGCGGCAAACCGGACCTTGATGAGCGCCTGGCGGCTGCCGGCGCCGTACTTGCCGCTGGCGCGGCGGGACAAGCGGACGGACCTGGTGGCGAGCTCCAACGGCTGGCTGCCGCTGCGGTACGAGAGCGCCTGGAAGCTGAGATGGGGAGAATCAAAAGACATGTCTGGTGAGAAGCAAGCCAGAAGTAAAATGGGGCGAGAGTTGAGCATGTGCGAACAAATTGCAGCAATGGCACGGCTGCTTGCCGGGCGCCGGGCCAAACGAGGCAGCCGGCCAAACGAGGCAGCCGGGCCAAACGAGGCAGACTAGTCTGTGGGCCTCTCATGGCCAGCTACATTGGGCGAACCGACTCTGCAGTTGGCTGATGTTCGAGCCACGAGAACCCCGACTTGCAACACCCCAAACATCCATCCAAATACCCTCCGAACACACACTCAACCAAGCACACAAGCACACAAGCACAACCAAGCCCGTCCAAGCACCACCACGCACCCAGCCATTCGCCTTCACCTACTCGAGCCCCGCTCCAAAGCACCTCCACAGGCCTACGGCTCAACAGGTCTACGCCTCTACGGACGTCTACCTCGCACCCGTGCACCACACACCCAACACAAGTCGCTGTTTGCCAAGCGAACACGCTACCGTTTGCCAAACGAACAGCTACCATGACCTTACCCGCCGGATACCAGTTCAGGAAAGTGCGGGCCTCAGACTACGCCGCCTACCTCGACACGCTCGCCGTGCTCACCACGGTGGGCGAAGTCAGCGAGGCCAGCTTTGGCCAGTTGTTGCAGCAGTGGCACGCGTTGCCCCAAATCTACCAGCCCCACGTCATCGCCAACGAGCAGGACGTGGTGGTGGCCACCGGCACGTTGCTCATCGAGCACAAGGCGGTGCACCAGTGTGGCAAGGCGGGCCACATCGAGGACATTGCCGTGGCCAAGTCGGAGCAGGGCAAGAAGTTGGGGTTCCTGATGATCTCGGCGTTGACCGAGCTCGCCCGGGACGCCGGCTGCTACAAAGTGATCTTGGACTGCTCGGCCCACAACGTCGGGTTCTACGAGAAGTGCGGGTACAAGAACGACGGGTTCGAGATGGTGAAGCGCTTCGACAAGTAGCTACGCCTGGTTGCCATTTATAGATTATCTAGATAATGTACACAGTTAGACACCCGCCCGGGTGCCGGGGAGTTCGATGCTAGATCTTGTCAAGCGCCTGTTGTTAGTAGCACGAGCTTGTGGTCTGCTCTGCGGTCAACATACCTCTAGCGAAACTATCGAGTTTCCTCTCACCACCTGGATGTTAGTACTGTTCGCCTCTGGCCGGCCGAAATACATACGATTGTGCCGATGTTGAGCCGCTCGTCGTTGTGTTCCTCCACGGCGTCTGCCATCGTGATGTTTAGAAAAACCTGTCGTTAGTAGTGGTCGGTCATGCCGGCAAACAGTGCACTGGTCTTCTCTGGCCCTCTGCTCTTGCTCTCGGCCTTGTCCCATCTTCTTCTTGCCGTCTTACTCTTCTCTGCCTTCTTGTTCTCTGCGTCTTGCTCTCTTTTGCTCGCTCGCAGTGCCTGTTTGGCCAAAATCTCGTATACATACATCGTATCCTCGCAAGGTTCCAATGACCCTCCGGGTCCCGTTGAGCTGGACCAGAACCTTCTTGTCCAAGTACTGTCTCGTTAGTAGCGTCCACACACGCGTGCCAAACAACATACGTTCTTCAATTCTGGGGCCGTCACCATCTTCCCTAATAACTGTCTGGTTGTTTTATGGGATTTTCAAATGTCTTCGCGCGCCCATGTACACTCCAATGAGCCAAATCAAACAAAACAATCTTCCACAACAAAACAGCCGTTCACAACAGCCATTCACACCAGCATGAGTCACATCGACTTCGACGCCCTAGAGGCACTAGACACGTCGCCCGTGCAGCCGGCCCGCGACACGCTGGACCCGCGGCCGGCGCCGGCCGCCGTGCTCGACCGCATCGACCAGCACCAGCCCGAGCCGCCAGCGGCCAGCGACAGCGTGCAGCGGCTCATTGACACCCAGGCCGAGAAAGTGCAGCTTGCCGGCGAACGCGACGGCCTCATCAAGCAGCGGGCCCAGCTCAAGCAGCAAATCGACGACATCGCCGACAAAATCGGCCGGCTCCGCCTGGTGCGGGCCACCGCCGACACCGGCCGCCGGCTCCAGCAGTTGCTCGACGCCAACACCCACGAGTACGCGCATCAGGCCCAGCAGGTGGCCGGGCGGCCGGCGACGCCGCCCGACGACACCCTCAGCACCTTGAACGTGCTCCCGTCCCACAACTGGGACGACCGCATCGACTACATCAAGCAGTTCTGCCCGCACTTGGACATCGAGCACATCTCCTCGTCCACGGCCTACCGCCACGCAGACACCTTGTGCCGGGGCATTGGCTTCACCGTGCGCAGTGCGCTCCTCTTCCAGTTGCACTTGGAGGTGGTGATTGACTCCCACCGCCAGTTCGTGCAAGAGATCACCATGGACCGCGACCAGCTCACCACGATCCGGTTGCTCTCGCCGTCGCTCGCCGACTCGTTGGCCAGCTTTGTGCGGCAGCGCAAGCTCGACTTGGCCATCTACAGCTTGAACTCGCTCTCGATCGTGGCCCACCACCGCATCTCGGTGTTCTACAGCATCATCAACAAGTTCGCCGAGTACGTCGACAACCCGCGGTTCGCCGAGCTCACCGACGCCTCCAAAACCGTCAGCAACGTCCGGTTGTACGCGCTTCTCAAGACCATCGACAACCTCCGGCTCGTGTTCCAGAAAAACGGCGAGTTCTTCCACGTCAACCTCTTCTGGGACTTGGTGGTGGCCGACCCGGTCACGGCCGAGTGCCGCTCCAACATCCGCCTTCTCATCAGCAAGGAGTCGGACTCGTCGCTTTTGAGAAACGTCGACACCCTCTTCTCCGCGTTGGTGAAGGAGTACGGCTTGATCAACGCCCTCTGTACACTAGTTAAAACCACTTTCGGCACCGACATCGAGTGATTCCGTCCGTTATAGAATGATTGTATATTACTACATATTTGCAATGCCATGTCGCAGGCACTTCTCTGGCCTTAATTTCGTTGGACTCAGTCTTTGACTGGCAGTTCCTCTGCTAGACCTGAGCCAGATCCTTCGAGGTCTTGTACCGTCTGCCCAATCCTATGCAATAGCGACTGTCTCATTGTCGAGATCGAATTTGACCGTGCCGGTCTCGCTGCCAACATCGGCAGCACCAATGTCAAGCAACCAGTCGCTGCACAACGCCATTAGCGTCAACAAGAATTCGTTCTTCTCGTTGGCCCGGTCGAAGTCGTGGAATGGCAAGTACCCAACATCAAATATATCAATGTCGTTGTAATCAACCGTACCCACAGACCCGTGTATCTCGTCTATCACATTGGCAGCGGCAATGCTGCCGGTGATATTGGTTGACTCCGACATCTCCTCGTCAATGTCCTGGCGTTCTTCCTGTTGCTTGGACCGGTAAAACGCCAACACCTTCCCCAACTGCTGGTACAAGTAGGTTTCCACGCCGGTAGTCACGTCGTATCGTATTTCTTCCCATTCCATCGCTAGCAAGCCGTTGTGCGAGGCCTTCTTGTAATGGAAGAACTTGTGGAGCCATGTCGTCAAGAGCTTCAAGCGAGGCTCGAACTCAGCGGCAGCTCCTTTGCTCTTGACCTGTCTGATGATGTTTTTCGACTTGTTGATGACGGCAGTGCGGTACTCCATGGAGACGGGGCTGTCTTCTGTGAGCGGCACCACCGGGGTGGAAGCGACAAAGGTTGCGATGAGTTTCTCAAGTTCCTCAATACTTGTGTTGGGGCGCTGGCCCTCGCCAAAATCATCTTCTTCGTCATCCTTGGAGTCAGGTTCCTGCTCGCCGTCTTCTGACTCCTTCTTGTCCGGAGACGGTCCTTTCTTTGGTTTCGTCTCTTTTTTGACAGCCGTTTTAGCGGCTTTGCGCTTGCGGCTGCCCTTGTCCTGGGAAGCAGGTCTCTTCTTGGATGGTGTTTCACCAAGACCGGCCTTGCCGTCGCCGGCTTCTGTGGGTGACGAGTTGCCGTAACTCTCACCGTTTTCGCTATCCAAATCATCATCGTCGGCGCCTTGGAGTTTCCTGTGTTTGGCCAACTGTTGTTGCATGTGTTCTCTGTCCTTCTTCGACTTGTTGCCGCGTTTTGGATTGCTGTTATGTTCTTCGTCTGCCAAGTAGCGCAATCTGGTGTTGAACATCTTCTCGGAGAACTCGATTTCGTAAGGGGTGTCCTGGTCAAAGGATTCCAGTTCGTCTTTGGAAACTTTCTCGATGGGAGGGATGACGTGCGGATTGAACGGGTTGAGGGCCAACTCCTCCGGCTTGAAGCTGGTTTCCAAGTAGGTGTACATCAACCATAGGAACCTTCTTGCTCGGTTGCGAGGATGGATCTGGGGTCTTAGGAAAAACTCCATGAACTTGTTGGTATTCTGCTTTGGCTCCTCGCCGTCGTCGTCGTAGTGGAACTTGATGTTGTGGTAGTAGTTGCTGAGCAAGAAGATCAATTGGATCACGTTCGTGTTTGGCTTGGTCTCTTTTGGATTGTTTATTATGTCGCCAATTGTTTTCAAGTGCTCCTGGCCTTCACACACCGCTTTCAAGATGGACTTCAACCGGGGCGTGTCCTGAAGAGGCTTTGTGTTGCCGGACTCTGGGTCCGCCTGGAGAGAAGGAATCGAGTGGTAGGTACGTAACGAAGACCTCATTTCAGGCACGAAGTTGATGGTGGTGTTCATTCTGCCGGCGTTCACCAATAGACACACCTTGGCTACCGAGATGGCCATGTCCTTCTCCTTGATGAGCCGCTCCTTCAAGATTTTGGACGACTTGGAGGACTCAGCCAACGTCCTCACGTAGAGCTCTGCAAACGTGTACTTGGGCTCGTTGCTGGCGGACTGGATGTCGCAGTACGGGAAGTAGTTGGTGAACACCTTGTGCTCGTCGCTGAACAACTCGTGGAGGAAGTCGTACTGGATGTCTTTCCGCCAGAACGGTTCGCCGTCGGCCTTCTTGAGATGGCGTAGCGGCTTCAGCGGGTCGCGGTTCCAGTTCTTACGGGGCAGGTCGGTTTTGCGGGCAGCGTCGCTCTGCGACTCGGCCGCGGCGTCGGCGGGCGGTTCGGCCAGCTGCTCGCTCTGGGCCGGCGGCTCCGGCTCGCCCTGGGCCTGCTGTTCGGGCTGGGCGGCAGGCGCCACGAGGTTCGATATGGAAAACGGTCTCGCCTGGACCGGCGACTGGGACTGCTGGGCCGGCGACTGGGCCGGCGGCTCGGCCGCCTCGTGCGCGGGCACGTAGGTGTCGTAGATGGGGTCGTAGTTCATGCCGGGCTCGGGTCGGGTGGGGGCACAACAAGCAATGGACAAGCCAGGGGTGGTGAGAAAATGAGGGTGATTTCAAACAAATGTAATTCGAAACAAAAAGTGAGAATTAATCGCCAGATTCGACTGGAACTTGACTGATTTTGGTTAATCAGCGCGAATACAAGTAATTTTTAAAATGACACTGCAAAGGGCCTGAACTGGTTTAAACAAAAGAGTCTACAGTCAGTCATTTTCAGTGGCCTTTTCCTGACAATTCCTCGGCATCAACAGGTCTCTGTCATTGCCATTGCACCTTCTCTTTTCCTCCGCTCTTGTCACAGCTCAACCGCATTTGCCATCTTGCGCCTGCTCCACTAATAATTGGCCATGTCCTTGCCGAGCTCCTGGAGGCAGTTCCAGTTGTTCGAGTTCCTCCCGTTGCAGGACCCGAGCCTCGGCACGCCCGAGCCGCTCTACTCGGACTCGTCGCTCTCGTCCATCACGGCGTCGGCGGCGTACTTGGTGATATCAAGCCACTCCATCGTCAAAATCGTGTCCCAGGACTTGAAGCTCCTCGCGTCCTTCGAGGCGTACGAGCCGGAGTACACCATCAACTTCTCGGCGTGCCTCAGCGGCTCGAATCTCTTGGTCACGGTGGCCGAGCGCCAGGGGTCGCTGGCCCACCTAAAACTATGGGACTTGACCAGAATCCTCAACTTGGTCGATGTCCAGGAAGAAGACGTCAAGCACAAGTTCTTCACCCAGGCGCTCATCCACAACGGCGACAACTCGTTTCCCATCAGCTGCATCGAGTTCAACGACTCGTTGACCTGCGTGGCTGTCGGCTACACCAACGGGAAAGTGGTGTTGGTGAGAGGCGACTTGGTGCGAGACCGTGGCTCCAAACAAAGGGTTGTCTACGAGCTGACCGACCCAGTGACCGGGGTCCACTTCAACAACAGGCAGGACCTCTTGTACATCACCACCACCTCCAAGATTTTGACGGTGCCCACCACTGGCAGGAACCAGGGGAAGCCGAACAGAATCCTCTCCAAGTCGACCGGAGTCGACCTCAATTGCTCCGACGTCGATTCCCACCAAGACTTGATCGTGGGCACCCACGAATGCATCAAATTCTACAACCATCTCACCAAGTCCAACGTCATCAACTTCGAGCTTCCCAAGAAACAGATCAAGCGGTTCACAGACAAATACTTGCTAATTGTCTCAACTTTCGAGGAGTTGATCAATGGCGCTGGCAAAACAATGACCAAAATCATCATTCTTGACTTGGTCAACAAGCATATCTCCTTCACCCTCACTATCCCCAACAGTTCCATCATCCACGTTTTTGTCTGGGCCGATGACATCTACTTGCTCAGCAACGACGGCATCCTCTACAAAGTTCACGAAAAATCGATTAATCAGCAAATCGAACTCATCTTACAAAGAGACTTGTTTCCCATCGCTTACAAGCTTGCCAAGCTGGCCAAACTTGGCTCAAAGACTCTCTTAAGAATTGAGAAACTCCACGGCGACTTTCTCTACGATAAACTGACATTCGACGAGTCTATCGACCACTACATAAGCTGCTTGCCCTTGTTTGAATTGCCTCAAAATGAAAAAGAAAAGCACCTCCATCTCCAGCCCATCGACAACATAGACGAGTTCATCATGGACGTCATTACTAAATTCAAGGATCCTTCCAATATCAACAACATGACCCGCTTCTTATTTGAGTTGTACAAATTGAAGCTCGCCAACAACGATCATGTCACCTTGTTGCTTTGCTGCTACTGTAAATTGAAAATGACGGATGAATTGGATCTGTTCATCAACGACTTGAACTTCGACGATAACGATGCAAATGACGAAAATGATGAACTGAAGGCCAATTATAACTTACAGGAGCTCAATTTCCAGCTTATCATCAATTTGTTCAAAGAATGCTCCTACTTCAAGCAAGTGATTAAGTTGCTCGATAAATTGAATCAACCTAATCTTATTGTGGACATCCAATTAAACGACTTGAACCAGCCGCACCAGGCTCTTAAGTTTGTGAAAACACTCGCAATCGATGACCTTTTGTTGATTTTGATCGAGCACTCAAAGAATCTCTTGGACTCATTGCCAATTGAAACCACAGAGCTTCTCATTAGTGTGTTCACGGGAGTTTATAGAGCTCAGCAGGTTGCCGACCCCTTCGGTGAGCTCATAAACTCGCCGCAAACAAAACAAGTCAATGGCGGCACGAAGGACGATTCGGTTGTGTTGAATTCGTACCAAGCTTTCTTGGCTTATATTTCCAGGTCTTCAACTGAGACGAGTGATCCGGTCGAGGATGAGGAGAATAATGCTAGCCCAACTTACCTTCCGCCAAAGCCAAAGCTTATTTTTCCAAGCTTCATCAATAAGCCCAAGGAGTTTGTCATTTTCCTCGAAGCATGCATAGAGACCTTCGATAAGTACCAGGGAAACACCAACGATAAGAAAGATTTGATCACTACCTTATTCGAGATGTACTTGTCGTTGTCTTCTTCTTCAGACGATGAAGAGTCGGATGCCTGGTTGAATAAGGCTCGGCAATTAATGAAAGAGCACTCCCTGCTGTTGGACAAACACAATTTGCTATTGATTTCTCACACGTATGGTTTCACCGAAGGAGAAATCTTGGCGAAAGAAGGAACCGGAAATTTCGAAGAAAGCTTGTTCCGAAGCTCTGTCATGGCCAAGGACGTCAAGGGGTGCTTTGAAATATTGGACAAGTATGCCAACAATCGGGTGTTATACAAGCTCATGTTGAACTTCATCATTTCAGAGGAGTCGATTTTTTCGCAAGTTACAGAACAGCAATTCAAGTCCATCATCAACAAGCTACGTGAGTTCAAGCTTGTCACTCCATTGGAGCTAGTGACCATGCTCAGCTCGAATGAGTTTATCACGATCGGTGCCATCAAGGACTACCTTATTGACTACATTGACCTGCAGAACAAAGAGATCTCTAACAACGTCAAGTTGATCCAGTCATATGAGTTGGAGTCGACCAAGAACTCCCACAAGCTCACTGAGTTGGTCAAAAAGCCATTCATCATCCAGAACGCCAAGTGTTCACACTGCCAATTGAGACTCGACTTCCCCGTGGTGCACTTCAAGTGTAAGCATTCTTATCATCAAAGGTGTTTGAATGAGAACAACTACATCAGCGAGTCCTCCAAGCACAATGTCGGACAAACGCTTGGACTCAATTCGCATGTCAAGAAATGCCCACTTTGTATTGGCGAGTTGGACTCGGTCGAGACCCTCCGTGCCAACCAGCTTTCCAGCAAGGATAAATACGAGTTGCTTGAAAACCAGCTTAATGACGGCAACGACAGGTTCAAAGTCATCAGTGACTATCTAGGGAAGGGAATTATGGAGAATGATTCAGTCTTGTTGGAGTGAGAATTTTTTTTCGCAGCCAACCTGAAACATTGTGGAACATTTCGAAACATGATGTGACACACACAGGAATATAAATACGCTATATATAAATGGCCTCCCCAGGATGTTTTTGCCAGCAATGTAAAGTAATGGAATCCACTGCCTCGGAAGAAGACCCGTACTGTCCCACTTGGTTGCGCCCCGACGTGTCTTCCCGTACACACAGCCAGGAGGCTGAAAAGGACGATGCTGACACCCATAAACTCGTGCGGACATTTCTCGAGCAGGAGTTGGAGGCACATGCGGAACTCAAGCAGAGCTACCGGTTGTTGGAGGACATCGTCGACGTCCAATTCCCCGATCGGAAGCCCTTTTTCTTGCACGATTTGCAAGTGATGATCAAGCACGGCCACCGGTTCCTTCGTGCGGCCGGGATTCTCCACGGAGTGGACGACGGGGCGGTCTGTACAATGGCGAGCAAGCTCGGCACCTTGCTCAACGACCACATGTTCGTGCAAGAGCAGTTCAAGACGAGCGTGGTGTCGCTGGCTGCGAAAAATGCGTTCAAGTGCCGGTTGCTCCAAAACCAGTTAGCCGAGGACCCGGTTCCGCGGTTGCGGCGGTGTCAGGTGACCTTGAAGGCATTGGCAAGCAGCAAGCGAGCGCCTGGAACTGGCGAGTTTGACCAGTTTGAAATTGAGTTGGCGCTCATAAAGTGCAGCAAGCTACTTGAGAGAAGCACCGGTGCCAGCGTCAGCAGCTGGCACGAGGCCGAGCAATTTGATCAGCAACTACAGCAGCAACAGCAACAGCAAAAAATTGATCTTGATCCGATCTATGTGGATGAGCTTAAAATTGAAAACAGCAAAGTTGCGCACGCAACCCATGTCCCGATTGGGCGGGCCCAGCAGCTATCGTGCCAGCTGGCGGCCCGAGCCCCCGACCAGTTGGCACGGGGCATCGACCGGTACTGCCAGCAGATCACCACGTTCGTGGAGTCCCAGGAGCGCTACTGCCAGTGGTGGCACCAGTTCTTCACCCAGCCGCCCCATGCGACCGACTGCCGCTACATCTACGACAGCTTCGCGCAAGTGTGGGCCCAGCGGCGGGCCGCAACCTCGGCCCATCTAGCCGAAATGGGCCGACTCGCGCGCGGCGCCGCCACCGAGCCCCGGGTTGGCTGCCAAATCCTCCGCAGCCAGTGGCGCTGGATGGGGGCCATGATAGGCGAAAAAAGCTTGCGCGAGTACCAGGTGAAGCACCACAACTCATACGCCGATATAGTTGCCAGTTACAACCACACCTGGCGTCACACTATGGCGTTATTGGAAGCGCAACTGGCTAAACTATAAGTCTCGTGCTTTTTATCTAATCGCAGTCGAGTGAAGCACCAAACGAGCCGCTGACATAAGCGAAAATTTTTTCCAGTGTGCACTCAGGGAAAAGATCGTTTATGAAATTTAATTGCGTTCCCCTTTGTCAGTAATTTCATTTTATAGCGATAAACTACTAGTTTTCTTCTCAGATTAAGTCAATTCA
This sequence comes from Hyphopichia homilentoma, assembly GCA_001599095.1. Lineage (NCBI taxonomy): Eukaryota > Fungi > Ascomycota > Pichiomycetes > Serinales > Debaryomycetaceae > Hyphopichia > Hyphopichia homilentoma. The sequence goes on along the minus strand of BCGB01000002.1, from coordinate 1,079,665 downwards.
TTAATCGCCACCAGCTAATTGCAAGCATTTTGTCAATAAATTTTCGAATTGTCATAAGTCATCGCCAATAATGTCCACTACTTCCCCAATTGCCACCCCTGTCCACTCCCACTGTGATTTACTCACCTGGAAAGACCCCATCAAAACAGGTAAAATTTTTGGTGGTATCGTCGTTGCGTTGATTGTATTCAAGAAAATCAATTTATTCAACATCTTCTTCCATGTCGCCTACTTGGGCTTGTTGGTGTCTGCCGCTGCCGAGTACGTTGGTAAGTTGGTGACCGGTCAAGGTTTTGTTACTAAATATAAAGGTGCTCACAAATCATATGCCGCCTACATCAACAATGACATCTTGCCTCACGTTGCTGACTTCAACAAAGACTTGGAAGAGCAATTCCAGAAAATCGCCTACTCTCACGACATCGAGACCACTTTGAAGGCCGCCGGTATCTCCTACATCTTGTACAAAGTCACCTCCTGGTTCTCTTTGTACACCTTGATTTTTGCCTCCGTCGTCATTGCTTTCACCGCCCCTGCCATCTATGTCAGATACAAGACCGAAATCGACCAGGCTGTTTCTCAATTGACCACCTTGGTCAAGGACAAGTCTTCCGAATACACCAAGTTGGCCCATGAAAAGGCTGCTCCTCACATTGACACCTTGGTCAAGAAGTCCGGCCCAGTCGGCTCCTTCATCTCTTCCAAATTGCCAACCAGAACCGCTGGCTCCACTGTTGGTCCCCACCAAACTTCCACCGCTTCCACCTCTTTTGCCGAAGAAGAACCCGCCACCGCCACCACCACTGGTGCCTCCAAATTCCCAGAAGTGCCTTCTTCCAGCCCAGCTGCTAGCTCGGTGGTTGACGACGTTTTGTCCGAAGCCAAGAAGGCTGGTAACAGCGAGCTTCCAACTTCTTTGTAAGTGTAGCGGCAATATTAATACAATCACTTATGGTTGATTCTTGTTTTATTTAAATACTGTGTTTTGCCGTCTCAATAAATTCATTTATTGTTTGCTATTCGAAATAGTGTCTTGTATTTGTATGTCTATTCACAATCCTCGGGAGCTGCTTTCCGCTGGTAGCATGCTATCCACTTGTTGCCTTTATTCCTGGTCACTTTCTGGCCTTCCTCCGTTGAATTCCACATTAACTGGGCACACGTATCCTGTTTCTCCCATTCTTCATCGAGCCTCTCAAACAACGGGTGCTCGTCTAGATGCTTCACCATCCACAAATGTAAGTCTTCAACATCAGTAATCGTGTATACGACGCCACCTTCTCTCAAGACGTATGCGTATTCGGAAAGTAACGTCTCGGTAATGATTCTGGCCTTATGCTTTCTTTGTTTAAAATGAGGGTCAGGAAAACAGAAGAACATTTTCGAGAGTTGTCCCTTGTGGAAGAAGTTGGGTAAGAACTTCATAGCATTACCTCTCAACACCGAGATGTTTTGATAGTTTTCCTTGCTGTTTTTATGCTTGGTCCTCAATGCAATTATTCTGTCCTCGACGTACTGAGTCACTTGCACTCTAATTTCCATACCCAAACAGAGTGTTTGAGGAAACTCTTTTGCTAGACTGATCAAGAGCCCACCATAGCCACAGCCAATGTCGGCAATCTCGACATTCTTCGTCATCTTGTTGGATTCAGAATCGTGGTACTGAGGATACATCTTAGACCAATCCATGGTGTCGGGACAGCTTGGATAATCTAGCCTGTGATCTGAGAAGGGATTTGAATGAGCTCTTTGTCTGTAGAATCTTTTCCTGGGCAATTCGACCTTTTCTTTCTTCTTTTTGCCCTTGGTCTGGCTCTTCACTTCTTGATCTGCAGGCGTTTCGAATCGGGTACGCTTCAGAGCTTTCCGCTTCTCTTCTTGCTGCTCTCTGTAGGCCCGTCTTTTCGACTCGGCCTCCTGCTGCTCTAGCAACTGGGCCTCTCTGTCCTTTGTGCTGTTGTCTGTACTCATGTTGCTGAACGCTAAAGCAGCCGGTGAGATGAGATTAATTTTTCACCCAGCTCTCATCAGCATCGCTTGATGCTGGGGTACGGAGGTATTTACCCAGATATCAATTAATGGGGTATATGTAGTGTATATACATGAGCTATTTACAGTCTATTCTTGGTTCTCGTCGGAGGAGTCCTTTTCAGAAGGATCGAGATCTTTACGACGCTCTTCCATGGTCAAGTATAAGACGTTGCTGGATGCTTCCAAAGTTCTGACCAAACCGGCACCACCCAAAACCGTCAACAAACCGGCCAATTGACCTTGTAAAGTTTGCTTGTTTGGCAAGTCTTTGAATTTGTCAACGTCTTCGATGTCGTATACGCTTTGCTCAACTTTGGCGCCGACCAAGATCAATTTTTCTTGGGCACTCTTAATGACCTTCAATACACTTTGCACCGCTTGAGGGTCACACTCAGGAATGCTGATGACGGCAGTTGGACCAACCAACAAGGGAGACAAAGGGTGGTTGACGCTCCTGTTTTTCTTCGAGGTCTCGCGGTCGGCCGGGTCGGCCTCGTTCTCTGACCGCAAGTACACGTTGTACAAGTTATTTCTAATGACGTGAAGGGTAGCATTCAGTTTTTTCAAATCTGATCTGATCTTTTGATTGTCTGCCTTGGTGATGTTGTTGTGATGCACGTATAGGATGATTTGGTTGTTGTCATTCAAGTATTTGTAGTAGTCAACAAGGAAGGTTTTTCTCGAGAATATGTTTTTACTGGTGCTTCTGCCATCTAGCAGGAGATACGGAGAACCAGCGGCTGGAGCCTCTGAGGAGTATGCTCTTATTATGGGGGTGAAACGTGGGACGCCGCCGGACAAGCGGGCACGGCAGATCGAATTTACCCCTCTGAGCAACCCTGTTATTCTGAACATTGTGGCTATATGAATTGGGACACCAGATCTGTTACTTATAGTGAGAGGGATTTTTCTCTCAATTTTTCACAATATGGATGGTTCCCGGTGCGTGCACGCCCTGGCCTGTCCCCAGCCATTTTGTCAGTTTCACGGCTAAAAAAAACTTGGAGTGTTTGCGCGTAAATTCTGGTGTCCACACAACCTTGATTTCAGAGGATTTTGCGGTATTTTGCAATACCAAATTAGTGCAAATACGTAGCCCATTATGACAGCCAAAAATCCCTCATAATGATGTAGTGGCTTCAATTGGCATGGCCGAGGCTGTGACAAGCTGTCATTTGTTGAAGCTGGTGGTGACAGTGCTGGGCTATAAAAGATGGGGGTCGTTCGCATTTAGTTGCAAGTTCTCATCGACTAAAACTATGGAAAAAACTTCGCAAGTAGCTTCTCACTATCAAATCTCGTTATCAGGGATGCAAAACTTCAGCTTGAATGAGTTTCTCGACAACATCAGCCTGAGCTCAAAGCCTCTGGCCAGGGGAAATTCGTCTTCTTGCACGGACTCAGAGGAGTCCTTGAGAAAGAGAAGAAAACAGTCCCCTGAACCAGACATGAGTTCCAGCGCTGGGCCAAAGAAGTTTGGCTACGTTGAAGCTTCCAAGATAGAGTACGCCGCCCGGGTGCTCCAGAAACAGATCAGGCTCATCATAGCTGAGGCTCCCGACATCAACGAGTTGAATCTGTTGGCTTCGCAGCATCAACTCGACGTCAACACCGAAGTGACGCTCCAGCAGAACGATTTGATACAGCTAGCGTCCAAATTGAAGACCTTGTATGAACGAGGGCAATTGGGCGTGTTTGACAATATCCTCAAGGGCAACGTTGACGTTCCAGACGCCCCCGATATCGCTTCCAGTATTACGGCCTCTCTGTCAAAGCCCGTTGAAGCCGCAGACATCTCCGTTGAGTCCTCTTCGCCCTCATCTTCATCTTCAGCATCGTCCTCTCGCTCTGGCTCGGTTGCCGACAGCAGCCCACTAGCGCCAGACCATCAATATCCGCCGTTACTCCCCATCAAGGATCCGCTCCTCTACGGCAGAGTGTTTATTCATAAGTCAACCATCAACAACAAGTCTTACTTGAACCGGTCGGAGTTGATCAACTCCCACAATGAACGGTTGGAGTTCTTGGGAGACTCCATCTTGAACAACTTGGTCACCTTGATCGTGTACGAAAGGTTTCCAGAGGCATCTGAAGGCGAAATGTCTAAGATCAGGACCCTGTTGATCAACAACGCGACGTTGACCGAGTTTTCTCTCATGTACGGCTTCGACAAGAAATTGAAGAGTAACATCCATGAGCAGTTCCTCAGGCAGGGCAGACAGAAAATTTTCGCCGACATCTTCGAAGCTTACATTGGTGCATTGACGATTGAGAATGGCATGAGGTTTGATGAAACCAAAGCCTGGTTGAACAGACTTATGGAACCGAAACTCAGCGTTTTTGACAATCAACTCAAGCAAATCGAACAGATTAATAAGGACGCCAAGTCTGAGTTGTACTCCCTCATAGGCTCAGCTGCGTCTCATCCTCAATACAATGTCGTTCAGACCGGAGATGGCGCTGGCTTGCCCTACATCATACGATGCACCATGGAAGATGAGTTCTTGGGTGAAGGGGTTGCCCCGGGATTGAAGGACGCTGGCTTGAGAGCAGCCATGCAGGCCTTGAAGAACAAGAAGCTTTTGGAAAAATACGTCCAGATCAGATTAAAGACCGACCGATCACAGTCGGTGATAAAACCGTTGGCGACCACCATTCTCTCCGATGCAATCAATGACAACATTACCCAGGAAAAGTTCGAAAAGTCGCCTCCATCAGTCTCACCTGGGCCTAGCAGTCTGAGCGGTACATTTCCTATAGTCAGCCATGAGGACGAAGTGAGACAAGACGCCAAGAATGAGCTATATGCTCTTTTGGGCCACAAGCTTGGGGTTACCCCTACGTACGAAACGTCCAGAAACGAAAATGGATATAAAGCCGAATTGTTCGTGGACAAGATCTCAATAGCCATTGGCTACGACAAGTCGAAGAAGAAGGCTGCCGCCAAGGCGGCCCAGGCATTTTTGGAAACAAAACATGCGTATGATGAGCTATGTCAGATACTAGGTAAATAGTCTATTTTATTCGCAGCATTTATAAAAGCCCCAATTTTTACTTAGGAACCATTTTTAAGTAGTATGCGGTACTTGTCAAGACGTTTTTCTACCAATTGTTGCGAAAAAGCAGCACAATTCACCAATTTGTACTTTTCAGGACTAAAGTCTAATTTGCTACACTGTACTGTTTGTGAAGGAACCACAGTAACTCAATGTATCCGGGATTTCTGTATTTTTACGCAGTTGGTGGCCAGTGCCTTGCTTCTTGAGCTGTTCGATTATAGAGCGTGTATCTTCGCAAACAAAGATGACGGGTGAGGCAACTCACCATAATGAGAGCATACACAACAATGCCTAAGCAGATCTATATGGTCGAGAAGCTAGAGTTGTTTGCTAATATTTGCACAAGAAGGACGGCTTGTTGTTTGTAGTTAGTTCAAGGGAAGAGACCCAAATAGAATCCTTAACAAAAACGGCTAAACAATGTCCGCTAGCGACTGTGCTGCTTGCCGCTACTTCAATATAGGAAAGACTTAGTATGACCGAACGAAATAGCTGTCCTGGTCTGTCCGGTAGCTTTTACGTGTACAGGCACCAAATACATTGCTTGTTGAAGCTGGAAATCGTATTCGAGCACCAAGAAACTCTCTCGCCAAATAAATGCGACTATTTGCTTAGAGCAAAAAGCGAAATTATAAGAGTAAAAAGCAAAGCCATTCACGGCAAGTGGACCTACCAGACTGTCACATTATATGAGTATCAACTACATAGCTTTCTTTGTGTTTTTTGTATGACAAGTTGAAGGTCCCTTGGCCCAGTTGGTTAAGGCGTGGTGCTAATAACGCCAAGATCAGCAGTTCGATCCTGCTAGGGACCACTTCTTTTTTCTCAGCCCTTCTTCCTTTTTATTTATATAGGATAGTGGTTATCAACGAAAATGAATATTTATAGAAACCACCACAATTGTCATGAAGCTTAAGGTGTTTCATACTGGCGCAGGATTGTATAATCCCACCAAAAGAAACGGTTACAAGAATCTTTTCGAGGAAATTTTTGAATCGGGCTCGGAAGATGGTTTCTTGCTGGCTACTGACATTTTAGAAAAGTGTCCATTGACCAACACCGGCTTTGGTTCGTCCTTGAACCTCAATGGGAAAGTATCATGTGATAGCAGCATCATCAGAGTGAATAAAGAAGGAAAGAACGTGACTAAAAACGAATTATCACTTCAAAGAGTTGAATCGGTGACTCCAATCAGGAGAACTTGGGAAGTGCTTTTGAAGCTCAACCAACTCTACAAGAAGGGTAGTCAATTCGATCAATTTGGTCTTACCGAACCAATATCGATCGACTTTAAGGAATTGGCCGAGTCGGAATGGGTTGACATGAAGCCGGAGACCCAACCACTTGTTCTGACAAAGAGCAGATACATATACGAAAAATACAAGAATGGCGGGTTCGACGGTTTGAAGGAACTCGAAGAGGATATAAGTCGTGAAGTTCAGGATACCGTTGGTATCATAGATGTCAATGATGACCAAACAGTCGTGGCAACATCTTCGGGAGGCAATTTTTTCAAGCTTCCAGGTAGAGTTGGATGCGCTGGGGTTCCAGGTGCTGCCATTGACAGTATCAGCAACGGCGCTTTCGAGGTGAGTTGCATGTGTAGTGGCAATGGGGAAGACATAATTCGGCATCTGATAGCAAGGAACCTTTGCAAAAAAATAGAAGAAACTTATCGATTGGACACCGGGGAGGACTACATGATGTTACTCAGCAAATACGTTTCCTCATTAGAAGCAGAACACGTTTATGTTGGTATAATTGTGGTGATTCAGGTACCTGGGGATAAGACTACTTTGATTTATGCCCATACAACCGAAAGTTTCTGGTTTGGGTTTGCCAATTACAAGTCAGAAGATAATGTTAGGACTGAAATTGTTGCAAGCGATCTGTCTGGAGCAGGGGAATTAGTGGTAGGTGAGTATAGACTATAGCTACAGCTTACTGGATGTATTCTTTGCTTCATCTCAATTAAACTCTGGATAAGACTCGAGGACCAAACCAGATTAAATATATATGGCAGCATACATATTCATCATTTAAAATACAAATTATTTATATTTACGATATGATTGGAACTAAGTTACTTAACGGGAGGTAGCGTGAACTTTTTGGAAAGCACCCTTTTGTTGTTGCTTGCTGACCTTAGATTGAGCACCAGCGGCAGCAGACTTAGCCTTTTCAGCTTTTCTGGCAGCCTTGGCAACCTTCTTGGCTTCTTTGTCCTTAGCTAATTTTTCATCTCTGGCAGCTTTTCTTTCAGCTGGCTTTTGGTTTCTTCTTTCCTTAATCAATTCCAAGGAAGCACCAACGATAGCTCTTTGGTTCTTAACAGTCTTTCTGGTTCTCTTCTTGGTGGTTTCTTCAGAGATACCTTTCTTGTGTTGTCTTCTGTATAAAACGGTCCAAGCGATTCTTCTTGGGTTCTTTCTTTGTTGGAAGAGGGAAGCAGATTTGGAGGATTGGAATCTGAAGATTTTGGAGTCACCTCTGACGAAGAGGGTACCTCTACCTGGGTAAATCTTGGAACCTGAAAAGGAGTCAATTTCGACCTTCATTGTTAGCTAAAATAGTTAGTACGAGTCCTCGTAAACATCTGTATCATATCGTTTGATGTGGGTTCAACTTGTTTCATTCATTAATCACATTTTATGTGCTGGAGGTGTTGGGTCACCGGTTGGCTTTTCCACAATATTTGTTCAAACAAACCGCATTTCTAACGATGGAATTCGTCTATATTCAGTTCTGTTCATCTCCATTTCCTTCAGTTGACCTCATAATCTCAATATGACAATATAGTGTTCTGCTTTAACATACCAAGTATACTGGTTAATGAGTAAATAGAAGTAGGTAAATTTTTGTCAGTATGAAAAAATTCTTCTTCGATTGCACAGTATGAGGATTGAGCGAGCAAAGTCCTGCACCCAAAATTGATGTTGATTGCTTAAGTAAGCTCACCTATACAAACTCGCAAAGCGAGCAGAAGTATGGGCTACACGTGACCGTCTGTGACTGCTTTCACTCATAGTAAAATGACAGAACTGCGAGGCGCACGACTCCTCTCAAAATTTTCAACCATCGCATTTAAATTTTGAAAAAAAAGTAGCATAAGTTAGAACTTTATTCTTCATCGTTAAGACCGGAGTGTATTATAAACGAACACAGAGATGGTCCGTATAATTCATTTGAAGAGTCCTTTGACCTAGTTGTTGCGTTTTCGTTGTTTAACGGGGACTGCAGTTACTGGAGACCAGGACTTGAGCCGTCTCGTAGACATTTTTACTAACATTGCAGGCCCCAAAATCTAAATCCCAAGACAACATCAACGCCAAGTTAGGTTTGGTTATCAAATCTGGTAAATATACCTTAGGTTACAAGTCTGCCGTCAAGGCCTTGAGATCTGGTAAGGCCAAGTTGATTGTTATCGCTGGTAACACTCCAATTTTAAGAAAATCTGAATTGGAATACTACGCTATGTTGTCCAAGACTCAAGTCTACTACTTCCAAGGTGGTAACAACGAATTGGGTACCGTTTGCGGTAAATTGTTCAGAGTTGGTACTATGGCCATCATGGACGCTGGTGATTCTGACATCTTGTCTTCTATCAACTAAGCGTAAGAATGCAACTATCAGTTTCACTGGTTCTTGTTAATAATTATGTAAAGTAATAGACTAATCATCAAACTCAATGTAACTCTATTATACAAGAGTACCTTATACTATCATAACTCATAAATGTGGAGACTCAGCTGCTTTGCTTTTGGTTCAACTCTGCCTCAAGCTGCTTGATTTCCTCTTCTTCGAGTTGGATCAATTCGTCAATATCGATGGCTTGATCCTGGTATTGCCCATTGCGATCTCTCACTGGTGACATTTCGCCGGCACTGACATTGTAGTAGTTCAACTGTGACCGTTGCTCAGAAACTATTTCTTCTAGTTCTTCAATCTCCTGTACCAACTGAGCATATTCATCTCGGTGGCTGCCGATAACATCGTACAAATCTTTGCGGCTGATGAGCGAAGGGTATTTCTCCATTAGTTGCAAGAGAAGCGAGCAGATCTGACTGACATTTTCCGATTGTAGCATGGACTCCGGGATTATATTGTAGGGAGACGATTGGGAAACATGAGGCTGGTTCCGCTTTGTTGGGGACGCCAACGCGTCGTCTCTCGAGTCTACCGGACTGATCTGACCTTCGAAAGTCTCCTTCACTATTTTGGGGATACGGACGGCTGTTCTCGCGGCTCCGTTGGTGCCATCTTCAGTAGGATTCGAGTACTCATTGAAACTGTTATCAACGTAGACTGATTTTCCATCAACTCTCTCTGGTTTCAACTCCACAGTATCCACGTAGTCGCTTAACCTGCTAGTGGAAGTATCATATGCTTTTCTTGTAGCTGAGCTGGTTATGCCGGCTTGCGAGCTGCTTATACGGTACAATGCTTGTTCGTGGCTTGCCGCGTCTTTGAGTAGTTTTGTTATGGACGGTTTGGTTATTATGGCGTTGGTGAATATTCCCGGGTGTTGGAACTGGAGCGAGTCTAGCAGCCGCTTCGACTCGTCAATAATGTCCATGCAATCAGTGAGAGAAGTCTTCATTTTATATGTGATGGTGAATGATTATGTGGGATGGAAGTATTGTTTTTGTTTTGATGGCTAATCTCAATGTCCTGCATTTTCGTGCAACATGAATTCAAAAAAAAAAAATGCCAGAGCGCATCACTGAGTAAGACATAATTGCCAACGGTCTTTCCGTACACCTAAGTCAAGATGGTGGTGAATTTAGACAAGTATGCCAAACCGGGCAAAGGGTACTACTTGGCTCTAGGCCTAGAAGGCTCGGCCAACAAGCTTGGGGTGGGCGTGGTGAAGCATAAGCTAGGACCATTAACATCATCTAATCGAGCAGAGATTCTATCCAATGTCAGAAATACCTACGTGACTCCTCCCGGGGAAGGATTTTTACCACGTGACACTGCTCGTCACCATCGTAACTGGGTGGTGAGAATCATCAAGAGTGCGTTGGCTGACGCCGGTGTGAAAGGAGCGGATTTGGATTGCATTTGTTTTACTCAGGGCCCCGGCATGGGAGCCCCGTTGCAGAGTGTTGTGGTTGCAGCACGGACATTGGCCCAGTTATGGCAGTTACCCATAATTGGTGTCAATCATTGCGTTGGTCACATAGAGATGGGAAGAGAAATAACTGGTGCCCAGAACCCGGTGGTGCTATATGTTAGTGGCGGAAACACCCAGGTGATTGCGTACTCCAGACAGAGATACAGAATCTTCGGTGAGACTTTGGACATAGCCATAGGCAACTGCTTGGACCGGTTTGCCAGAACTTTGAAGATACCCAATGATCCAGCGCCCGGTTACAATATCGAGCAAATGGCCAAGAAAGGAAAGCATTTGGTGAGTATGCCATACACTGTGAAAGGAATGGACTTGTCGATGTCAGGCATATTGGCGCACATTGACGGCTTGGCTAAAGACTTGTTCAGTGAGAATCCGAAGAGGAAGTTGGTGGACGACGAGACGGGTGAACCAATTACCCCAGAGGATCTCTGTTTCTCACTACAGGAAACGTTGTTCTCCATGTTGGTGGAAATCACCGAGAGAGCCATGGCACATGTTCAGAGTAATCAGGTGCTTATAGTGGGAGGAGTTGGATCGAATGAACGTTTACAGCAAATGATGGAGCTCATGGTCAAAGATCGCCAGAATGGGTCCATCCATACCACAGACGAACGATTTTGCATAGACAACGGAATTATGATTGCACATGCCGGACTACTCGGTTACAGAATGGGGCAGGTCAACGAGTTGAAAGATACCGTTTGCACCCAGAGATTCAGAACTGACGAGGTGTTTGTCGAGTGGAGAGACGACTAGGTGAAAATAATTCCAAATACTAATTTATACTTTTCCTGATCTCTTGTAGATCGACTTTCCAATCGCATGGTGTTCTGTGCCCTTGGACCCTTCAAGGTTGTCGAAAATCAAGCTGGTTTTTAAAAGGCAGTGGGTGGCTTCTTTACCGCTTGCTGTCAGATACGGATCAGACAACGGTTGCAGCAGCGTATTTGACGGAAATTGTAGAATCCTCGTATTGTCGTAAGTGCCTTGTGAGTGCCTCGTGGTACTTTATCTTTCGATAGGCGCAGTGCTACTTGGCCGTCCACTCCTGGCATGTTTCGTGGGCTTGTATGTCTTCCCGGTGGGCAATGGCTGCAACTGGGAACTAGACCCGCACACCAGGCTCTCGGCCAACCAAATCTATTCACTGGCGACGCGAACTTGCACAAAAGTGGTTCTCAACCTGCAAACCGGCGTTTCCAACATCCACGGAAAACAAAATCAAAGGCAGTGAATTAACCAACTCTGCTTGTTCTTTTGACATCACTCTCTGCCTCCATCAAGTCACCCGACGTCAACGTATGTTCGCTACAGTACTGCATTTTCCAATTGCGCTGCTCGAAGTTCCCGGAGCAATTCTGATCACTTGTGGCAGAATTAGCCTCCGGTTATCGATCAAATTATACTAACGTCCAATAGCATCATGTCTTCCGAGCAAAAAGTTGCCCCAACTGCCCCATCTCAAAATTTGTTGAATGACAAGGTATGTCGAATCGCACGGCTTTGGCCCGTCACATCAGTGTACAGTACTAACAGACTAGTGGGATATTGTGTTATCCAATGCTTTGATTAAAACCGGATTAGGTTTCGGCGGTGGTGTTCTATTATCCGTTTTGTTATTCAAAAGAAGAGCTTTCCCAGTTTGGGTTGGTATCGGGTTCGGTTTAGGTAGAGGCTACGCTGAAGGCGACTCTATTTTCAGATCCAACCATGGCTTGAGAACTGTCAAGGCATAGACTTGGTGTCATTCCAACTCTCCCTCAGTCATGAGCATCTCCTAATAAAAGCTAACTTTTACAACCATGTTGCACTAGCTACGACCTAGAAATAAACAACATTCATCGACTTTTTGACTGGTTCCTGCTCCAGAAAATTTGGCACTGAAAGACGTTTCCTGATTCTTTCCTTTCCATGAGGTGCATGTAGCGTGTGTATCGTCATCCAGCGGCTTTCGCGTAATTGAGCAGCTTGCTTACTCTCACGATATGGGCATAACTTGCCAATCTCGATCTCAACTCTGACTTCAGATTACAAGCATGTCGTGATTCTTTGCTGGTATAAACGGCAGTGACAACTAGGCGACCTTCAACAGACACAGTAAGACCGGTTATTCAGCGTTTATAAACGAACCATGCTAGCGGGATCAATGGCGTCGCAGAGAACGAAGCTCTGAGTGTTTTGCTGTGTCTAGTCATTCAGGACAGTCCAATCTTCAAAACCGTTTCGCAGCAATCCACACACTGCCCCAGCAAAGGAATTTCCAACATAGCTGTAGCAGGACCAAAGACTCATTAGACTACTTTCTCTCATCACGCCCCGGTTTCTTCTACACTACGGACTTCGTAAAACAAATATTCAATTCAAAAAGGCAAACCAAACATTAGGGTATTGGTGGTTTGCTCCGGTATAAGTTCTTATTTTGTTTTAAAAGATCAAGCCGTTCAGGCAGAAACGATGTTGGATTCGTCAGTAAACTTGATTTGGGCAAGAGCGATGCTTGGAGCAACCGTGTCGAAGTAGACATAAGCATTTTTCAAGAAGTTGTCACCCAAGATACTCAGATCACCCAGGAAAATGTTCACGATACACTTGTCACCCTCGTAAGCCAGAAGCAAGTCCTTGGTTGGCACCTTGATGCTAACGCCGTCAAAGTTGTACTCAAGGTACTTTGGCTTGTTGGAAAGATCGCAGCTGGTCACATAGTAAGGATCACTGTTGCCGTGTGCCTTAGCACCAAGGGCTTCAGAAATCACTTTCCGATCCTTTTCTGGAAGGGAAGTAAAGGTGGTGCCGGAGTCCAACATAACAGGGTAATCGGCCGTCTCTTTGTCCTTGCCCTCAACATTGTAGGATTCGAGGTTAACAAAGAAGCCAGTGCTGTCCGTACCGTTAATGACTTCCAAGACTTTTAATTCACCGTCGTACTTGGCTCTGTCGATACCGCCAAACAAGAGGGTGCCTTGGTTGGCTTTTTCGGAGTTGAAGAAAAGGGAGTAGGCAGACTTGGTAATCACATTTTGTTGAGCCAACACCTCTGGAAGGTTTGGATACTGTTTGTCCGGGGCTTCTTGAGAACGGAGTCCAATACCGAGAACACTGGTGTTGGTGGAGGTCTGCTCAGCAACACCAAACTGGTAGTCGGTAACAAAGTCGCCATTGCCAAAAGTGATGGTGTCTTTAGCAAAGTAACCATCAGCAGTGGTGTTGTCCCCATACAATGTGTGGAAAGACTCATTCATTCTCTTGTAGCTTTTCGAGGTGTCGGGGTCGTAAGAGCCAGCAGCAGTACAGCTTCCGTTGAAGTCACAGTCGACGCCCTTTTGGGGGACCCACAAGTCAGAAGAGCCAGTGTCAATGAGAACTCTCATAGGCTGCTTGTCTGATCCGATGAAGATTTCGGCCATGTAGCCAGGGCCGTCCTTGTAAATCGAAGTACTGAAGCCATCCAGTTCGTCAGCAGATTCTCTTGCCGAGACAAGCTCGAACTCACCCGATTCGCTGGAGAAGGAGTAGTCTCGTTCGATGGAAAAATCAAACTTCAAAGCACCCGATGACCTCTTGTTGTTGATGGCCAAAGCATTGGTGCTGGAGAAAAGAAGCACGAGTAAAAGGAGAGTTTTTTGCGAGAGAGCAGCGAGGAACATTTTGCAGTAATTGATTGACAAAACACAACCTTCAGAAATGAGCTAAACTGGCCAGTATTTATACCAGAACCTGAGGTTGTTTCTGGGTTGGAGGCTATCATATTGCTAGCTGTGACATGTCCCGGTCGATAAAGCTCTGCGGCAAATTCCAAATCAGAGGTAATCAGAAGCTTAAATCTAACCGCGTTGTTTGACCGCTCTTGCATGGCGGAACAATAGCCAGCTGCAACTTGTCACAATAAGATGGGTGCCCGAGCGGCACGTTGAAAGATGAATACGCATGTGGCAGTGACGCAGCCTGGAAAAACGTCACTAAATATGGCCACCCGCTTGTCGTGTAGCCTATATATAGAATAGGTTTTCAATTATCCGAGATGGTTTTGATCCTGGTTGGGAGGCTGAAATTTGTCATGTTCCAAATGACGTTCTCATCAGAAAAAGAAAAATTTTAGCAGCCGTGTTCCCCGAGAATATTTCTGTCATTAGGCCCGTTTTTGGCATACTGGCATCCACCATACACGACAACCTGTGGTGATCTAGTCTGGAGAGCTCCGGGCATGCATACGATATACACTCCTCCCTGCATTATGCCTGGCCCAAAAACACCGTCAGAGCCATTCTTGTATTCTTTTCGAGCACCAACCTGTGTGAAGCGAGCCAGGAGCCAATGCAACCATCATCAGAAGCTATTATTAGCCAGATGCTTGTTGCAGCGAGCAGATTGTTGGAGGTGAGAAACGGGGCTTTCAACCCTTTTACCGATACGGCAGCTGAGCAGCGGCTGCATCGCGGTTTTCTAGAACGTCTAGTTCCACTGGGCTGACTCTGGTTTATTAGAGGCCTGGAGACCAGAATGGACAGCCTGGATCCTGGCGACTGCTTCTCGGGCCTGCTTCGGTACTGGTGGCTGTGTAGGCTTGCGGCTCTGGATAGGGCGAAACAGCCTCGTACTTGAAGACGTAGCTCTGGCTTTGTACTTCCTGATTTGGCACGAGACGCTTGTGCAAGTACGCCAATAAGCATGTGCAAAAGCCTATTTTTGCGCTACCCGATGCTGACCCTGGTTGACATTAGTCTGCTATTGTCGCACGACGACCAATGCGGTGACAATAAGCCCATGGAGCAAAGAGGAAATAGCATCTCGTCATAATGTGATTGAGAAGTCAACTGAAAAGCTTATCTGTCGTAACCTAAAAAAAGAAGAACCGACAATAAGCACATACTCGAGCTTCGTTTCCCCTATTGGGTTTTCCAGCTCCCCGGCTTTTTGACAGTTTCCATACCTCTACATCCGATTTGGAACATATCATCGATTCTATTTCTCAGCGACTGCTGCGAAGAAGACCGAGATTCAATGTGCATTTTTCAGGGTTTTCTCGGCATACATACAGAGGGCCGACGTGGGGGCACGATTGAAACAAACCAAGCTTGCGTGTTGTACTGCCTTGTTGAGGTGTTTTTCACACTCTGGAGAAAACCAGAACTGAAGAGAAAACTTCAAAGGTGCCGTCTAACTGGACAAAGCCTACACCGTTCATTATATTTTTAATGTAGGACACCGGCTCTCATTGGTATGTCCCAAACGCTGCCTCCCGTCGTCTACGTGTAGGCCACCCTAACTGAAGAGTATTCAATTAGCAAAGCCACTATTCGGTTCGCCTCTCTGATGAATTAGACCCAAAAAAGAAACCACCTGATGCTATTCAGGCATCTTCTCTGATACTGGCTATTCAGGAAAGAGTTCGAATTATAAATAGTCTGTCTTGAATGATATAAAAAAAGAACGAGGTCGCCTATAGAGCACCCTTTACTATTATTAGCTAGTATTTTGAACAATACGGCCTTACTCGAGCATATTGGGGGTACGAGCTGCTAATTTTGGAAGTCCATATAGCTGTCGATTGAGTCAATTCAGTTGAAACTTAAATGCAACTTAAGTATTTAAGTAAGCCAGCATATATTGTGCGTCGACAATAGGGCTCGTCTACTCATGTTTCACGGCCAGGGTACATTTCAACGGGCTTATAGAAGCTAGTACTTTAAATAGCGGAGCTTGATTCACACAGGTGAACTCCGACACGGCGTGATAAGGTAAGTATGCGGCAAGCAAGAATCGTGGTCATTCAAGCAGTAGAACTGGTTGAGCGGCCAGATTCAAAGCTCTGATGGACGACAAACTACCGATAGCAAACTCGTTTCACGTCTGATTCTGTCAAGTCTGGTTTTCAGATGTTTCGTACTTCTATCGGTCCGGTGTTTCAATGTCTGAAACGTTCTACCGTTTGCAGCCTCATAGGTCCACGCTTTGCCAGCAGCCATCCACGGCTTTCTTCTTTCATCTTGTTTCGTCCTGAGCTCCTCATCACATTGCCCGGGCAATGTCTACGTATCAAACACACAACACTTGTCTCTAACGTTTTTGAGTGGCACTCTCAAAATGGTGTCGCAGGATTTGCCAAAGCTGCAATATTTTCGCACCCTGAAACATGCCTCCGTGTGGTATATGATATATAACTTTTGAACCTGCCAGTATTACAACCACATTCCAAAAGCAGTTACAAATGAAAGCAGTCAAAGTGGAGAACTCGGACAGGCCCGAACGAGCCAGATCTAGTACCAGCTCCGAAAGAACTGACAACAAGCGAAACAACCGCTACCAGTACTCTCTTTTCGGCCGCAAAAATGGGGTTATTTCAGAGAACCCAAACCAAAGCAAAGTCTCCAAGTTCGACAAGTCAGAGAAACAAGACAAGGCCGACAGATCGGGAAATTCTAACGCCCGCTACCCCCTTGTAGATTCAGACTATACCAATCAGTATGTCCACAGTGGTAAACTTCCTACCGCTCATATTCGAAACATTGATGAGCCCATCAAGGGCTACCCCAAGTTGCAGAGATTGAAACAGTTGAAGGAGGCCCAGATTGATAACCACTCTATCAAGCCCATGGGCGCAAGAGTGGAGACCGCCAACATTGTGCCAACTTTGAACCGCTGGGTTAATACTTTTGGCTTACAATTCGATGTCATCATGATTGGCGCCTTGGTTGAGAACCAGTTCCTCCTTCCGATCCTTATGCAGTTGCCGCTCCAAAGGCTCTGTGCTAAACCTGGGTTTCTTTTCATTTGGAGCTCAACAGAGAACATCAAAACGTTGCTGAATCTCCTCAACTGTGAAAACTGGAATAAGAAGTTCCGTCGCTCGGAAGAGCTTGTGTTTGTCCCGGTGGACGAAGATAGCCCGTTCTTCCCAGTTGAGCATAAACAACCAGGTTCTGCTGCCTTGTTCGAAAAGAAACAGTGGCACTGCTGGATGTGCATCACCGGCACGGTCAGAAGAGCCACGGATTCAGACTTGATCCACTGTAATGTCGATACTGACTTACAGATCGAGTCTCCATCTACCGTGATCAACAACAACTGTGCGGTCCCTGAAGTCATCTACAGAGTTGCTGAAAACTTTTCCAACTCCAATCGTCGTCTACATATTGTTCCCAGTAAAACTGGGTTCAACAAACCAATCAGATTGAGAAAAGGCTGGGTGGTCATGGGTCCTGATGTCTTGTTGGACAATTTCAAACCAACTCAGTTCCGGGATCAACTTAGAGAAAATTCAATGGTAAAGTACAGAAAGATTGCCGCAAAACAACAAGCAGTCCAATACTTAGTACCACAAACTAAGGAAATCGAGGAATTGAGACCAAAAAGCCCAGCTCAACTTGGCCAAGTTAGCTAGCTAGTCCGATCTGTTTATGTTAGTGCCGTTCAAGAAAAAAAAAAGTGCTCAGATAAGTTGATGAATGTTGGATAGGAAATGTTATCAGCATTGAAGACTCTGAGTGAGCTGAGTCAGTTATCATCATTACACCAAGAAAAGTACATACAATTTTGTGAGTGTATTGGAGTATGTTGTAGTAAAAGTTATCCCAAGGTGAAAATTTGATTTAAATAGTGGATTTTGACGGTGTGTGCACGACTCGCATCTCACGGTTTTTACACGTTCCTTTGACACAAATGCCAACTTCGAAGTACGCAGCAAAGTTAACAGCAATTGTGCCCTCCCATTAGGCCCAGGAGCCTTCAAAGTTGGGCGGTGTTCATTCCAAAACTTGACGTCAACGGTGCTTGCTCGAAAAGAAAGAGGATCAGTTACACGTCGAATGACGCCCTTGACTACGATACTGTGTTTCCTCTCAATTGCACGGTTTTTGTATACAGCATCACACTCCTAGAAAAAGCTGTGTGTGTCAAGTCAGAGTGGTAACATAAGAACTAAAGCCAACATGAACTAGCTCTCTTGATTTAGACAACAAATGGATTCGGCCATATCCCGCGGAAAACACGATTTCCCGTCCGATCAATCATAGTTAAGCCGCTGAGAGCGAAACCGAGTAGTCAAGTGGGAGACCATTGGCGAAACTTTCGTGCTGAATTCTTTTTTTTTCTAGGTTGGGCTTAAACTTGCTGGCTTCGGCATGTCGGCTAAAAAGGAACGGAATAACCAGAAAGTCGAGTTTTCCGTCGAAAATTGGTGTCCGTCTAGTCTAGAATCTTGCAGGGCACGCGATCACGGCACGACTTTGATCGGTGTAGCTCGGGGAAAATCGCGACAGCCCGGGGGTTTGATTCTCCGAAGGAGAAATTCGGAACAACCATTCAGAGATCGGCCAATGTAATCACTGCAACCGACCCACAATTGACACCACAATAACCTTTTTCAGATAAAAGAATTGATGAGGATACATAATGCAGCCAATGACAATCGGGTATGTTGAAAGCGGGATTTTCCTTAATAAAGTATAGCGGTATTTGGCGTTAGTAATCTGGGGTACCTCCGAGGGCGAAATTATCCCCACCTCTTATTTCGGAATTAGAACCTGGAGTAAACATTTATAAATAGTCAGCCGATTTCCTCGTCAATTAGTTAGTCTTTTCACTGAAATTGATTTTGTTGATTTCAAATTAAGTACCAAGCAATGCCTGAAAAAATTCAAGTGAAGAACCCAATCGTCGATTTGGACGGTGATGAGATGACCAGAATTATCTGGAAATTCATCAAAGACAAATTGATCTTCCCTTACTTGGACATTGACTTGAAATACTATGACTTGGGTATCGAGTACCGTGACCAAACTGATGACAAGGTCACTACCGATTCAGCCGAAGCTATCTTGAAGTACGGTGTCGGTGTTAAGTGTGCCACCATCACACCTGATGAGGCTAGAGTGGAGGAATTCAAATTGAAGAAAATGTGGTTGTCTCCCAACGGTACTTTGAGAAATATCTTGGGCGGTACCGTGTTCAGAGAACCAATTGTTATTGAAAACATCCCAAGAATCGTTCCTTCATGGGAAAATCCAATCATCATTGGTAGACATGCTTTCGGTGACCAATATAAGGCTACCGACGTGGTTATTCCAAAAGCGGGTAAGTTGGAGTTGGTTTTCAAGCCTGATGACGGCAGTCCAACAGAAACCTTTCCAGTCTTCCATTATGAAGATGCTGGTGTCGCCTTGTCCATGTACAACACCGACAAGTCCATCACGGACTTTGCCGAAGCCTCGTTCAAATTCGCCATTAGCCGTAAATTGAACTTGTTTTCTTCCACCAAAAACACCATCTTGAAAAAGTACGACGGTCGCTTCAAAGACATCTTCGAAGGTCTCTATGCCTCCAAATACAAGGCTGAAATGGACAAGTTGGGTATCTGGTACGAGCACAGATTAATCGATGACATGGTGGCACAAATGTTGAAATCGAAGGGTGGTTACGTGATTGCCATGAAAAACTACGATGGTGATGTGCAATCTGACATCGTCGCCCAAGGTTTCGGTTCCTTGGGTCTCATGACCTCAGTTTTGATGACTCCAGACGGTAAAGCTTTCGAAGCTGAAGCCGCCCACGGTACTGTCACCAGACACTTCAGACAACATCAACAAGGCAAAGAAACTTCTACGAACTCAATTGCTTCCATTTTCGCTTGGACCAGGGGCTTGATTCAACGTGGTACCTTGGACAAGACTCCAGACGTGGTCAAATTCGGTGAAGCTTTGGAAGCTGCCGTCATCGACACCGTGGCTAAAGACAGTATCATGACCAAGGATTTGGCCTTGGCCCAAGGTAAGACCGACAGATCGTCGTATGTTACCACCGAGGAATTCATTGATGCCGTCGCTAACAGATTGAACAAGAACTTGGGTTACTAGTCAGTTTTCATAGTATTTATTATATTTATTACTAGTTATAGCATGTAAAAAAGTCGCACAAGCTGGAGGCTTCAGCAGGATGCCGCAATGTCGCGTGTCGCATCCTCTGCTACTTCCGCTAACAAAACACCGAAAAGCCATGCAACGCCAGATTTAACCGTTACCTCTTTTCTCCACGCTTTTACAATGAACGTGGGGTCTATTTTGAATAATGACTCCCCTCCGAGTGATGGGGAGAATCGGCAGAAAAGCACCAGCCCACCAAGCCAGCCTGCCTCAAGCATTTCAAAAGCCGCGGTGAGTCCTCCAAATATTAGTCCAAATTCTAGTTTCCAGGCACCGCCTCCAGTTGACTCTGGAGCACCTGTTCAGTCCCTGCCCGTGCTAAGGCCAAATGTTCTGTCGCAAAGGAGTTCCATCAGCAATTTGCTAAATGATAATGGGACTCAGCCGTTTTCTCAGGAGCCTCGAATCACACCGGTCAATCCACCTGTGTCCCTGTCCCCAAAACATCGACCTCTGCAAGCGACTAACATAGCCGACCTCACCAACGACAACGATGTGGACTTAGACACCGGCAAGGAGACTCCAGCTGAGAGCAGAAAGTCCTCCATCAACGGTCCCATAAAGCAGGAGCTGAAACAAGAAGCTAAATCGAACAGCGACTACAAGAAGACAGAACACAAACCTCGGTCTAAGGCCAGGTCTAACAAAAAGAAGCCCCGGCGCTACAGTAATCCTCCAATCTGGGCTCAAGAATGGACGCCTAGCTTCATCAATGGCAGTGCTCCACCAGAAGAAGCTGTGGTGGAAGACACCGGCTCATATTTGAGCAATAAGTCGGTTTTCAACCGCAGCACCACCGAGAGTGTTGACTTAGAGTGCTCTATCACCAATACTATCCCACCGCCTTCGGTGGTGAGAACAATTGCGGAGTGGATTTACGCTAATTTTATCGAGATCCCCATCAGCAACAGAAAGTACGTTGAGCTTGAACTAAAGTTCGGTACAATCATGGACAAAGCCGCTGGAAGGAGAATAGATTTGAGCGTTTCCACTGAATGCATCTTCACGAACACGTCGGTCATCAATTTTGATGCTGGGATTCACGAGGTTGGCTGGAATGACATGAAAGCATTTTTCGATGAGTTGGAGAAGCAATACCAGGATGAGCTCAAAAAGCCAGGCTCTCAAAACAAACCCAAAAAGAAATTCGCTACTTTAGAAACCGACACCACTGACGATATTTACCTGATAAGACAGCGTGGTGACACTCCAAAATCAGTTAGAGTGTCGAAAGACAATGCGTTGGATCCTCCGCGGTACATAGCAATCAGCAAGCAACGGATTTCGGACTTGTACATCCACAACCCTTCATCCATGTATGACTTGAGATTGTCCTTGTCATTCGAACATCCGGTTCCGGAAGACAGCATTGAGCTGATCCAAAAAACAAACAAGCCAGTTTTAACCAGAATCAAGAAACGTCTGTCATGGAACCACCGGCCCACGGTGACCCGGTTTGACTTGACGCGTGTCTTGCGTCCAAGAGAAACCAGAACGAAGCAGGGCAAAGCCAAGGTGGATCACGACCAGAACTTCGAGGCCGAGTTGGAAATAGACACCATCGAATTGTTCAATGGGTTCGACAAGTTCAAAGAAGGGGCTGATAATATTCGCTTCGAAGAATTGGTGGAGATCTTCATGAACAACGCCCGCTGCTTGAACAATAGAGTCACCCGCTTGGCTAGCGGTCGGTAGCTAGCGTGTACTATGTGTATTAATGTAGATGTATTAGTTTGTGGTGTATGGGTGTGTTGATTTTCAATGAACACGGTTTTCAGTGCGTCAAAGTCGCTTGACAGACGAGTGAAAAAACTATAATTAGGCCTGGAGGCAGGCGTTGGCATTCACTATCATAGATTAAGTATCACGATCTCGAGGTTACCCATCATATTCCATCGACATTCAGTTTTTCTTTGTTTTCTCCTAATCCCATTTTGCACAATGCTCAATGTTATTATCATCATTCTTGGAGCCGTTTCAGTACTTCTTGCCCTAGTGTACGGAGTGGTCACTGTCTTCTCCCATACACCGCGTCTTCCAACACCTTCTGAACTGAAGTACGTTACCAATGATTTCACTGATGAATCTTATGAGTTGCCGACACGTGTTGGATCAAAATCAAGCATAAAACCGTCGCCAATCAAGCTAAGCGTGGTGATCCCTTGCTTCAACGAAGTGAAACGTCTCGGCAGTATGTTGGACGAGGCGGTCGAGTACCTTGAGGCAGAGCTTCATGGCAAGTACGAAATATTGATTGTTGACGATGGTTCGTCTGACAACACCGATAGTTACGCATTGCGCAAGGCCACCCAGTTGAAATTGTCACCACATATTCTTAGAGTGGTCAAGTTGGAGAAGAATAGGGGCAAAGGTGGTGCCGTTACCCATGGCTTGCTCCACGCCCGCGGAGAACTCGCCTTGTTTGCCGACGCTGACGGAGCCACCCAGTTCTCTGATGCGGCCAAATTAAGAGCCTGGTTCGACGAAAACGTCACTGCCAGTGAGCCGGGCATTGCCATCGGGTCCAGATCGCACATGGTCAACACGGATGCAGTGGTGAAACGGTCGTTCATCAGAAACTTCTTGATGTACGGATTACATACATTGGTTTACATATTCGGGATTCGTGACGTCCAAGACACTCAATGTGGATTCAAGATGTTCAACCAAGCAGCAATAGCGGCCATCTTTCCACACATGCATACCGAGAGATGGATATTCGACGTTGAAGTCTTGTTGTTAGGGGAATTACAGAATATGAAAATGAAGGAAATCGCGGTGAACTGGCAAGAAATCGACGGCCTGAAAGTTGACTTAGCGAGAGATTCAATTGAAATGGCTATTGACTTGGTGGTGACCAGGGTGGCATACGTGCTAGGCATATACAAGCTAGACGAGTGCGGTAGATTGAAAAAGGGCGTATAGATCAATCGATGCAACCATTTCTCTTTCCTCTTTTTTGGAAACGAGTACTTCGTAAATTGAACCGTGGCATGCGTTCGCTTGGAGGTTTAGAGCTTAACCCCTGTGTTATGAATTGATTCAGCAATATGTATTGGTCGGCCGCCGATTATGGCTGCAAATTCGCACGAGATCGGACACCATTTTGGACGCCACACTTTCTTTATATCCCTTAAATCCCCCGATTTTCCAACTGAATGACACCAATAACACCAACCCCCAAGATGTCAAAAGCCATTGAGTTCGAACAAGCCAACAAAAAGTACGCGTCGTCCTTCACCAAAGGTGACTTGGCGTTGCCGCCATCCCGTCAAGTCCTCGTGCTTGTCTGTATGGACGCAAGAATCGATCCAGCCAAGGCACTCGGGATCGAGGAAGGGGAAGCTCATGTTGTCCGGAACGCTGGCGGCAGAGCCGAAGATGCTTTGAGAAGTGTTGTTATTTCTCAGAAGTTGTTGGGGACCAAGGAGATTGTGGTGATTCACCACACCGACTGTGGGATGTTGACCTTCTCGGACCCACTGTTGAGAGAGCAGATTAGAGGTGAAGGTCACAATGCGGACCACATCGCTTTCTTGCCTTTCACCGATTTGAAGCAGAGTGTCATTGATGATGTGAAAGTTTTGAAAGCAAGTCCCTTGGTGTATGATGTTCCTATCACTGGATACATCTACGACGTCAAGACTGGCAAGATTGAAAAGGTTGTAGGGTAGAGTTGTTGGGTATGCTATGTTGAGCTAAGGGTGGTATCTGGCGGGTGTGTGGTGTGGTGTTAGGGGTTTTTTTTAGTGGGTGTGTTATGTGGTGTTGAGGTGATTATAGTGGGTGTTTGTCGTTATCTAAGATTTCTAGATATTTCTATGTTTTGAACTGAATAAAATCATGACCAGCCCCTCCGTAGTACATTTACCTAACGACTACCGTTTTCAGTCTTGTGGCTGTGAAACTTTGAAGTAGCCCGATTTCGTCGTGTTCCTTGATGCCTGTTGAGTTGAACTGGAATTGTAGTTGCGTGCTTTCTTGAGGCATGACAAATTGCGAGCGTCTGATTTCGCCAGCACTATTCTAAGCTTGAGCCCATTGAACTCCTCAATGAAAGGTACTCAAGCATTGTCAAATTGAACTCTTGTACCCATAACGTTCCTGCTAATAGAAGCCAATCAATGCTAAACGAGTTCGCTGAGTGAGAGGCAGGAAGTGCTGCAACCCAGTTTTGCAGCCATAGTCGGTTCTGCTAAGCCCAGTGACGTTGGTTAGGATAATGTTTGGGGTCAATTGAGACGCCTCCCCGTTGGCCTTAATCGTTCGTTGGGTGCCGTACTTTAAGCAGCTTCCATGAGATGGTGGTTGTTGGCCTGTCACTCTTACCGGCACAAGCTCGTGCATACAAGACAAAACATCTCTTTTGGTGCCCTGACGACTAGTTCGGGGCCGAAAAATCAGCCCATAATCCGGACAGGCTTCGGACTGACTACAGTTCAAAAGTGATTTTGTTAATAAATTTGAATTGGCTGTTTTCGTTGGATCCAAGCAGATGCAGAACAATAACCTTCGAGTACTTTTTTGCGAGAAATGCGACAAAAATGCAAAATGCACCAAATTGAAAAATCGGCTCCTAAAGACATAATCAAAGCGACAAGCTACGACACAGAGTCCATGAGCTGACAAATCCCGAACACCACCCAGCAAAACTATCATCTGGCGAGGCATTGGTGAGTGAGAAACGATGACTTCCAATCAAAGCTACGTTACGCTTTCCATTACTAAAGGCCCTAGATGCAGAGCCGATTTGACAGCCCCAACGTCGCCATTGTCGGCAGTGGCTTCCGCTGAGGCAATGTTCGGGGCCTCCGAGGGCGGTCATCGCCGAGAAGAGAATAGTGCAAGAACCAACCTGCCCCATAAACTTTAAGGTTCCCTGGGCCTTTGTTTAGCCCGCCTGCTTTGTGTAGCGGAGAAAGTGGCATTCTCACAAACCAGTGCAGAACAAAAGGGACCGTAGAAGGGCATACCTGAGGTCAATGAGATTCCTGCCTGGGAATCGTGAATCCTCAATTGCGCCTGTGATAAAAACTCACCGCAACACCAGTCGGGAACTTGCCGAAGCAACGATACCAAGAACAAGCGGAATGTGTGCTGAACCGAGAAACCTAGCACTTTGAAGACGACCGTTTTTTTTAGAAGTAGTTTCCAAGAATAAACCCTTGGTGAGTCTAGAAAGGGAAGGCATTGAGATTACGCGGCATTTTCCAAATAGTACTTCCATTATAATCTTCCGACGCAAGTACTAAAGAGGACTGCCGGAAAAACCGAGTGGCGACTGAAAGCTTGGATGGAAAAAATACATGTTGTTGTCGGCATAGCGGACTCGGTTTTTTTGTTTCAAGTGGGGAAAATACTTGATCTCTTGTGGGCTTCAGCGGTACATGTACCAGGAACAAATTCAGAGTGTGTTACGGATTAGTGCGAGACGCATGCAAGCTCTGAGGGACACTCCAGAAACAAAGGCCCCAGACCTTCAATGAGCAAGAAGATCCGACAAAGAGCGTCTTATACGAAAAGGGGCCGTACTGGAAATAAAGGGGGATTTGCAATGATGGCCCGAATAGTGAGAGAAGCGGCTGCAAATCACGTGAACATACCCGAATTACATTGACGATCTGACCAAACTGGAATGTCAACGAGCATAATAAGAATGGTTTCTGTTGGGTATATGCATGGAGCTGCGACCACTAAACAAAGGCATTATTTATCCCCCGTAGTCTATTCAACATGACTACGGAATTATTTGACATATATGATACAAACACGCGGTTATAAGGCGAAATCGAGATTTGTTACAGATTCACCAGCAAGAGAAAGTTAATTTTGCACCGTAGCTCGCACAACAATAGGCCAGTTAGTCCCGTAACAATAGTTCCAATCTATGTTGTAGAAGCTTATTCTGGTCAATTATAACACCACCGAAGGAAGTCCCCACTTGAGCCTAATTTATCCCTTCGGCCTGGAACAAAGCCGTTGAATTATTTAAACTCAATTCGGGGATATCGCACTAGTCCAGCCCGACAGGGCCAGAAGCAGAAGACTTGCTGGGCAATTCAAAGTAACAAAAGGCAATTCAAACGAACCACACTGCCGAGTGTTACTAGGCTGTTTTAAGCGCCTAAGACGTACAGGAGAATGCCGGTTGCAAGTGTAGCAGTCAGGTCTCTACGGCCTCCGGAACCATGCCTGATGTTGCATTCTAGCGCCACCAGTATAACAGCATATCAATCCCCATTCAATGTAGGAACAGCGTCAGCGGTCCGGCAAAAGCTGTCCGGTGGTCAGCTGGTCGATTACATCATAAGCGTTTCGGGAATAAATTGGCGACCGCGATTGGCTTTTAAGCATTAGCAGAAAAAATTTTAATTGCGCCAATTGGGCGTACGTGAATAATTTTAATTAGACTCTAAAGCGGAGGAAAATAATGCTACCGAGTGGGCTGCCGAGCAGCTACAAACACGGGAATGCCGCCGAAGTGTTCCTTATTCAATCATTGGGGTAACCTCAGCAAGCTGTGCAGCTTCAATTTCCCCAAAACTGCTCATAAAGCTAACGGCTTCGAGGCCGGTCCATGCTTGGATCGCCGCCGGGCTAATAACTGCCCGACCAATGGCTGATAAGAGCATCAATTTCACCTTCTGTTCAATTGGACAAAAAGCTTCTGCTGCCCCAAAAGGTACTATGCCTCAAACGAGAAAATTGATTGTTAAAAATAAAAGGCGAGATGCGGTGCAGATTGCATATATTGACAAGTGCATTTTAACGTCGCATAACAATAAAATTGTTTTATTGTAGGAAAATTTTTTACAATTAACTCTAATGCTGGGTAACGTAAGTGGTGTGTTTGAAACTTCCGCAGTTAACTGAGGCAATTGACTGGTCCTAGTTTCGGTGGTGTTTCCACCCTTTTGCATCAGTGGCAACTGGCAATTGCTTCTGCAACTGAATCGAGGCAGTTTTTTGCAAACTCGGGGCAGCCAGGCGCGCAGCCGGCCAGAAATTACGCTGATGGGGCATTATACGCCCGCCGAATCGGGCCGTATGTTGTGCAGATCAGCTCCTGCGCAGCCATTCAATTCAGCTGCAACAATAGGAATGTCAAACAATTAAAACAATAGGCGACTTGGATGCGTTTTGCACTGTTGGTGACTGGCTCCACGGAATATACTTAAGTCAGCAGGTGAATTCTTAGCTCTATATATATCTCCAACATTTTGTCTAATTTTAGTGACCATTGTCAGTCAAGGTGGGATATTAGAGAACAGAGTAGTACGGCGTCTAACCATATAAAAACGTTGGATTCTTCCACCAGCCGACACTCAATTGAATCAACCACATTCCCCGTGTCCTGTTCTCGACTCACTACCTTCTTTGTCGCTCCGGTCCGTTGCCCCGTTCCTCACATTCCCACACATAAGACCCGAACCATCCCAGCTTCGTAAAAGTGCCTTGAAATAACATCCCTTAGTGCCTGGAGATTCAATTGACAAGTCTCCGCCCTTACCACTCGTCCCACACACAAGATACTCCCCCAGTATCATTCCTGAAGTTTTATTCGTATCATTGATTCATCTCGTGGATTCTTTGATACTCCAATTCCCGTACTCCCAGCACCACATTAAATGGAAATGTCAGCCTACATCCTACTTGCAGCCAACTCAAACGCCCAGTATACACATCGTAGGCAACAAGCCCGAAAGAAAAAGCGAGTGAAGAGGAAGACCTCCGCTAGCGATCTTTCCTCCAACCATACCTCCACCACCACCTCCTCGGCCTCTATCAACAGAGTCAACACCACCACTTCTCTGGTCTCGTCGGGATCGAAGAAAAAGGTATACGATCTCAACTCCAACAAGTACGTCGAGAGGGACTCTCTCATGAACCCAGTTGAGAGAAAGATCTACCATTACGAGAAAAACTACGAAGACATTGCCAAAGCCAGTAAGTTCAACCACTTGAATGAGAGACTCAACCATCATTATCTTGAAAATCACGAACAGCTTCTTTTCACTCCCAAGAACCTCGACCTTTTACGCTACTCCTATTTCAAGCAATTTGATCACGACTATGAGTCAGTGGCCCACGATATCAAGGACCTGAACCTAAGCTACGTCAGAAAAATTAATAAGCTCCGCAAGAAGAACGTCAGAAAACTGCCAAATCCTCAAAACAGACTTTGGTCGTTGGAACAAGAATTGCAAGCAACAAACGTCTCAACCAGTGAAAGCGAAGAAGAAAATTTGGACGAGGAAGATGAGATGGCCAGATTCGCAAGGCAAATTCACATCAACGATGCTGATGTCGATTTCGGGGCAGTGTATCAACAGTACCTGACCTTCAAGTCAAACTACGACAATGGTGCTCAGAAGAACGTTCGTTCTTTGATCAAATCCACCGCTTTCTGGAATAACGTGTATCAGGATATCAAGTTTAATTTCCTTCAATTGAAACAGACGGTCAACTACTTTGACTTACTCCCCAGCATCTCGCAAAACTTGTCTTTTTTCAGTGACTTGCTTGACTTCTTTCTTTATAACCTTCAGGTTCTTCAAATTGACATGAACGATTTTGACGGCATCAAGTCTGAAGACAAGGACTATTTGAAAAATTACAACTTTTTCTACTTCAACGACAACAATTACGAAATCTTGAATAAGATGAGTCGATCTCATCACCGCGTCTACTTGAACCAATCAGTAATGAACTCATGCCTCAATTCGCCCATGAGTGCGTCTTTCAGTATACATGATGGGTTGAACAATGAGTTGAGAGTTCATAAAGACTTGATGGAGAAATTGATACAATGCGTGATGGACAACATGAGAAGCTCTTTGAATCTCCCCAATAAAAAGTTTCAACACAACTCTTTGGAGCAGCTCTTCAAGTTGTGGGAATCATTCTTGAGGTTCGTGTTGTTCGAGATCATTATACAAGAAGATCAGTTCGAGTCGCTTCAACAAGAAGAAGACGAGTATCCCGAGCCTACGATTGACAGTGGTGACGATTTCACTGGACCTAACACTCCACAATTGGATGATTTGGTTTCATTGGGGGAGTTCACCAACCCCGGGTTGATCAAGCCAGTTCATAACTCACCAACGCCTTCTTTGTATCACCCGCAACCTCAGCAGCATCACCAGAGACCACAGAAGTTGAAGATCATGAGAAACCTGAGTATAAGTTCAAGATCCACCAGTCGCAGCAATACTCCATCGAACCAAAGTATAATGTCTTCGCCGCGGCAAAGAAACAAAGGATCGTTTGCCTCGACTGCAGGATCTACTTATAATAGCAACTCGTACGCCGTTCACCACTCTCCAATCAGCTCCAACAGTCCTATAAATGACCAAATGTCGCAAATGGGAGATGAGTCCCAAATTTCACCTACTCTGAGCCCCCAAATATCGGAACCGAGAAAAGTTTTCAGTGATGCCGGCGACTCTCCATCACCTTCTCTTAAAAGCAAGTCTCGGAAACTGATATTCGGTAAGTTCAGAAAATAAAATGGACATGAATAAGACCTGATTGATTCAGACGTTTTATTCATTTATTGTGTTTGCGTTTTATTGTTGATGGAAGTGCGTTTTATTGTTCTGGTTTCTTTTCTGCTTCGACGTATTGTGTATTTTTAAATAATTTTCAGTTCTTTTACTCGGTGGTTATTGGTATTAATGTACGAGTCATTGAGCCATTGTATTGACAGCACGGCTTACTGCTTATTCGCTTAACTACATGCATTCCTGCGATGCAAAAAATCCATGTATGTAATCTGGGAGATTGGCCAATTCGAGTGGTTGCGGTTCCCAATCGGGACATTGTCATCCCGAAAAAGTGGCTTGCACCAGATAAGCAGTCTGAGCACCGGCTGCGTTTGGATATAGCCTTTTCTCTACAAGGCCGCGTGGTCCAGCCACGACTGCCACACCGAGTGCTCTAATCACGTGGACTTCATCCCTTCATCTCAGGTTTGGCCTTGGCCGGTTGGGAGCCTGCCTGCGACTAATTGGGTAGCACCACTCCGGAAAAAAAAAACACCGGTTGAATTTAGATGAGCACTTATTGTGTGGTTCCCAACCACCCTCTCAACCCAACGGCCACAAAAACATATTCCATTATACTCTCGGATAATTAGGAACCTGCTCTGTTATGATATTGAAGAATGTGGTAACATGTGGAGCCCGTGACATGGATTTGGCAACCAGCCAGCCACCAGGCGAATATTGTGTTAGTCGCACTAAAGCCCCAAAAATAGCCAGTTTGCTCGCCAAGGGATAGTTTAATTCCTGAATCAAGCTGAAATGACCTCATCAGGGGTTAATTACATACATATTTATTTACATTTACAATTTTAATTTTAGCAGAACCCAATTTTCATTGCTCATTCGTAATTAAGCTCTCAAGTATAAATGTCAGCGAATTCCTAAGCCCGTATATTGGCGGCTTACACACCATATTATTTCTGCATTTTCTCGTTATTCACCACCACAACTATGGTGCCTCTTCCCACTTCTGACACTGTTCTCTTGAGAGAGCATGCTTTCTACGACACCGGCAACATGAAATACGTCTTGCCCTTCATCAACTTCCAAAACTATAACTCGGCCACCGAATCTCAAAGCTTTGACTTGCAGGACATTACTTTGAAAATTCTGCTCATAGCTCTTCTCCTACTAGCTTTCAGTGGTCGGCGTCTCTTGAGGTTCTGCCACTGGTTGTTGCTTGACGACAGTTCAAAAGAGAACCTGCACGAGCCGACGGAAGTATAACCTCGCCGAATGGCTCGTCCATTCTATTTCCTTTTTTGTTGAAGCGGTTGGATTCGCTTGGCTCCCACCAACGTGCCACCGGTACTTTCAAATCCATTTTTCACACACTGCAACGGTTGCATTAGGCTTTCCGCTTTCACCTTTCATATTTTTTCCCGTTTCATAATTATTTTTCATGACTTGTTGTCAACTCATTATCTTGGCACGTTTTTCGCTATTTCGCAGCTTTCGGTTCGGTTTTCATTTCTAGCTGATACTTGTCCCAACTCTACATTGTCTTGGGACCCTCTGTCATATCATTTCGTCATTCTCACGATTAACGTCATTCCTTCGCATTGCTCTACAGGCTAAATATCATTCCTTAATACAAGTACCTTATCCTTCTATGTAATATATGCTGTAGTTGTTGCTGAGGCTGCACTCAACTCAATTTGCTCAAGTCGAGAGACAAATTGTACATCTCCAAATCCCAAATGTTCCAATCGAACCAGATGATTGTAGGGAAGATCGTGAACAAGTGCCAGATGGCGTGTCCGTCAATGAGTCTATGCCACGGTTCGAAATCAAAGATTTCAAATGTCATCCCGCTGACCAACCATATGCAGAGGAAGATCGGAATTTTGGGGATGTACTTGGTCTTCGAAATGATGCCAATGTAGTTGAGCTTTGTCAATATCTTGGTCTCGAATGGAAGAAGCTGCATCGAGTTGTTATATATGTGAGCATTGTTCAGATACACCTGACTCGTGCGTAATGACTGAAGAGTCCATAGAGCCAACGCAGACACACCGAAAACCAAGCCGAATGCGGTGTTGTAGGTGTAATCCCACTTGTACTTTAACTTGAGGATGTGAAGACACCAGATAACCAAAAGGGTGCATTGGAACACGACCCTTTTCTTGTTGTTAGCTTCGGTGAAGAGCTGGAAATAGCGTATCGCGATGGCATTGAAGTTAGCCATAATGATCGCGGCAGCCCCGAA
Source organism: Hyphopichia homilentoma (assembly GCA_001599095.1). Lineage (NCBI taxonomy): Eukaryota > Fungi > Ascomycota > Pichiomycetes > Serinales > Debaryomycetaceae > Hyphopichia > Hyphopichia homilentoma. The sequence goes on along the minus strand of BCGB01000002.1, from coordinate 1,047,770 downwards.
GTAGTCTAGGGTTTCACTGACGGCATTGTCTCTCATGTGGAACAAAGTACTGAAAATCCACCCGACAACCGAGACTGCAAGAAGCCAAAGGTACTGCTGGTGCATGACAGCCAACGGAGGGTTGTGCTTCTTGTTTTTGTTATACTGCTTCAAGATCTTGTAGAGATTATGCCAATTGACGTATAAGTTGCCCAAAGAGAACAACACCGAGAAGAGCTCTTGCATACCCCAAACTCTGGTGAAGGGCCACTTCCCGAAAAATTGGACCATCGGGAGGTTTCTCATTTCTCGGTCGTTGGTGACGAACTGCTGGCATTTATACTTGCAATCCAGCTTGCAGTCCCACTGAAATACCGTCTGTAGAAGCGGCGACAAATGGTAGTATTTGAAATCCTCGGCCGAATAGCTCGAGACTTTAGTAAGCTCGGGCTCGATCTGGATCTCCATGTCTCTCTTTTGCACCCACTTGTGTTCCTGGGCATATTCGTGGTTCCCTTCCTGCTCGATGAATCTCTGATTTTTGATCTCCTCGAAGATGTTGCTGGTGTCACAAGTGAAGATCGTGTAGCACTGGCTCAAACAGTCGTTGAACTCAGCTAGCCGGTCACCTTCGGACGCAAGCGCGAGCCCGGCAAACGCCAATACCAGAACCGTCGGTGGAAGCATGGTATCAAACAACGGCGTTACGTGTACGTGTTGATTTTGGCCTACCAAATGCCGGCATACGCGCTATTAATACTTATATGGTGAAAAAAAAGTGGTGTACGGTTATGGGTCGTGACCAGCACCAAATCGTTTTGGGTAGGGGAACCACCAGCTAGCTCAATAAAATACGTTGAATTGATCAAACACAAGCCGTCTGGCAGCAGACAGGTTGGTGAAAGGCAGGCAACATCAGACCACCCGCCAGGTCTGGTCAAGCATGTTACTGTTAGGGCTGCTGGTGGCCCGTTTAAGCCTTGTTCATCGCTGTATGCGGCTATCTGGTGCAAAGGGCTCGCCTTAGTGCTTCGGAAACAACAAAAGCCATCATCCAGAACAGACCACAAGGGCCAGCTTCAGGGTACCAATACAGCTTTCGATCGGCTAGCTCTTGCACTCTAGGAAATTTGGCCAGGAATCTGTAGAAAGTCCGTTTAGATTAATCTGCTCCGTGCTCACATCCATACACCAGGCATTCCTTAAGGGATGAAAATTAGCAATTGAACAGTAGCAATGGCAGGAGGCATTACCGCAAGGAAGACATTCAAATTGCCCCAAAGATGACGAAAGAGAGCAGCAGGATATGCGAGGGCCAATCCCGACAAGACAAGGAGTTTACGTGGACGGTTTGCGGGATTTCGGCCTGCTTATCTTGAAACAGCCGTTATCAAGATAACTGTTTACGGTGAATACGTGGATACTACACTCAGACGGCAGGGTTTGATCGGAAAATAATACAATAGGGAAACTAGGTTTTCTGGTAGCAGGGTCCCTCCTGATAGGCAACCATATGAAACAGGCCTGAAAACAAGAGAAAATTAAGATTTGAAAAGTTGCAAGAGATTTGAAATTGGGGAAACGTTGGCGGAGAACGTGTAGAAGCACAATGGCTTATTAGCCCAACAACAGGGGCAAAAACATGTCATGTCCCCCTCCGGGAACAAGGCCGGTTATGGAGACGGTGTTGGTTTAAAAGGTGCTAAGCAGGGCCCAATAGGGCAATTGTACGATAGCCAAGTTTACGGGGATGAATAGATACTGCAGCGGGCGTGTCCGGCACACGTTGCTTGACTAAAAAAACTATCCATAAATTCTCCTATTGTTTCCAGGTCGGAAAGGAACCCTTACCGCTCGATATCTCCTCATTTACCCAAAGCGATACCAGTAAAGATCGTCAGTTTGTAGTTGCTTTGGCAGGGCCATGATGAATTGAGGACTGACCTCAATCGTCTGTAGTTGAAATCTTATCGGTCGTGCCTCAAGTCAATCTGCCATATCAGTTTGTGTCAGGATTATGAGAAAATTTTTCACTAATTCAGAATGCAACAGTTCGGATATTAGAGCGAATAGAAGCGTGAGAAAATAAGCTGCAGAAATAGGGAGAAACGGGGACTGCCATTGCCCCAGGTCCAATTTCGGCGTGGGAAAAACCGCTCTTCGACCGGCAAAATTGGCTCAACTGCATTGCCGTCATCAACTGGGCCTACACCTCGGTATCTTGCCATCCCTTTATCTTGCAACCTTGTTCCACTAATACTGCAAACTAAAGGAGGCGAGCAAACGGAGGCAAAAAAGAAACGAAGGGTGAAAATTTTTTTTTGTAAACAAAACAGAAACAATAGAGAATACCGATAAGTTACTAACAAAACAAAAATTAAAAAATGTAGAATTGCCATACAAACCAAAAAAAGATATGCTGATGGGTGCATTTTTTTTTTACAAAAACTAGCAAGAAAAATTTTTTTTAAAAAATATTCTGCAGGACCATATATTTCGAAAAAAAAAAAAACAAAAATTGTGCATGCGGCTCAAATTTTTTTTAATTGCAGAGGGGAATAAGCTCTAAGTTTTGAAAAAAAAAAAAAAAAAAATTTACCAGCGGATATATAAGAAGACAAATCCTGGTTATTAATAAGATTTTTAGGACTTTAGTTGTATTCAGAGAGATTCGTTTTTTCAGTGGCAATTTCCTAGTATTTATTTATAATTTAATTCTTCCCAGTTACCGTTGCTTTACAGTTACCTTTATTTCATTTATTACCCGCTTCCCTACTAGATTTTCCCATGTCAATTCGTAAGTCTACTCGAGTTCGTACTTTGACTTCAAAAGTCAAAGCTCAGAATGAAAAACCCACTAACGATTCGCCAGGTTTTGACTCTCCAGTCCCTACTAAAAAGAGAAGATTAAACATTGAAGAACAAGATGATGACAAGATAGACCCCGTGGAAAAGCTTTTGAGCTTACCTACTTACAATAATGATTTTCTCTTGGATATGGAACAACTGGCTCCCGAGTTAGAGACAGAGGAAGAAGAAGAGGAAGAAGAAGTTGAGTCGCCTCAATCCAACCTTTCCCTAAATTTCACTAAGTTTATTAGAGATAATATTAGAAACCACTACTCGAAATTCAAGCGGTGTCCCATTGAAAATTATAATGCTAACTCTTCGTTTGCATTGTTGAATCACTCACAACGACAGAAGGAGAAGGAGGAAGAACTTCAGCAGCAGTCGATGCCAGCCACCCCTGTCTCCGAAGTTCCCTTCTTCAGAAACGTTAATTTCAACCCCAAACCCCAATCTGCATACACTTTTGACGAATATTTGGCTTACGACGATGAAGACGAAGATCCCAAGTCGAAGAATAGCCAATCAGTCGAGTCTCCCAACGCTTCAGATTCTGAACATGAATCTCCTTCTGCATCTCCTCTACTTCCTTCCGGGAAAATGTCGTTCCACTACAGACACCATGACAAATTGAATTTGTCTTTGAGTGGTGGTAGCAAGTACGAGTCTGACCCTCAGGATGTTCTCAAGTTTTTGAACAAACGTTCCATCTTAACCGGCAAGGCTAGCGAAATGGTCAGCACCGGTAACTTCTTAATCAACGATTTTTTCCTTTAATGATTCCTAGAATCGTGACGTCTTTAATTCCTCAGATGTTTTCATTTGTCAGTGCATTTGTATATATAGATATGATTTACGTCCAATTAATCCAGATATTTTCAATAACCGTCAACTGTATGGAGGCGCATCTTATGCGAGTGCCATTTTTAGCACTTGCAGAAGTATCGGATAAGATACTATATGTTGCTGGCAGAACAGCGGAAAGGATACGAGAATGTCCCAATTATCATTTGGTGGCTCTGGCTCCGCTAGTTCCAGCTGTATCTGTTTGCCTCGCCTGATCGCATGATCGTTTCATCCCTTTTCTTCGTACGATCTCGTAAATTTTCACTACTAATTTTTGCAGCCCTAGGAAATAAGTTTCTGACACGACGCCCTTACACGTGAGCGGTCACGTGACGTTGACACCACCAAATATGGCAGGCGCAATGTAAGGTTCCAACAAGCGACTGAATTTACAACCGGTTATTCCCTGTTTTCTGTTTCTAAGACTATACTTTTTTTTTGATGAGCTTGGTGACACTCCTCTACGCATATGTGATAGGGGGTATCACGTTCATTCCGGGGCTCATCTTCATATTTGTTTATTTGCATCCTATCCACCAAGAACACGTTGCTGAATCATTTGATAATGACGTATCAGAAGACGCTGTTTGGGAACCAAATCCAAGACTTCGAGCCGGCGAGATTGAGGAGAAAAACCAGTCGGGTCTAGAGACCTACAAGGTGGGCTGGATTACCGTCACACAGGAATATTTGGAGTCAATTGATGATATATCGTCTTCCACCCAGGCAATTTCGGAGTCGGCCCAGAACAAGTCGGCCTATTCTTCCTTGTATAAGCTTGTCAAGAACTCAGATGCCGGATTGAACCCAGAAGATGCTGAAAAAAGTACTGGGCGTACCGAGAATGATGCTTCGGCCACTGTTGGCACTGCCGCAGAGAAACCAAAGAACTCAACTCATAAGAAACACAGGTACTATGCCATTTTGAAGCACGGGAATTTGTTTTTGTACAAGAACGAGAGATTGAAAGACGTTCGACATGTCATTGTCCTCTCAAACCACTTCATATCAATTTGGCCTAAAGGCTTGTTGGATGCACAACTTTTTACAAAGTATACCGCTATCGTGATAATGAAGAAAAATTGGGCCAGAAATCGTCGCTTATCGGACAACATAAAGTCAGAGGAACATGAAGAGTTGGATCCAAAGATTAAAGTTCACGACATTTTGAATCCAACCAACGATTTAGATCCTCCACCTGGGTCTTTCTTTCTCTATTGTGACACAAACACCGACAAGGAAGATTGGTATTTGGCATTACTCAGAGCTACAAAATCCGAAGAAAATGACGATACGTACTTGAGTGC